>VMDR010003143.1:0-76755 GCA_007922815.1 Macrotus californicus
GCCTCTTAATTTTATGTACTCAAATTCCTGTTGAGAAAGTTGAATTTATTTACAATAGAATTCTGCTCTAATATCAACTCCCCTTCTCTTGCTACATATTTATTTAGCAAGATATGTTTTCTATTTATTGAAAAGTTTTATTTTTAAAGAGGTTTTGGGAATACAGACTTTATTTTTTGCTGGAGAATCTTTTTTTTAATTTTATTTTTCAATTACAGTTTACATTCAATATTATTTTGTAATAGTTTCAGACATACAGCAGAGTGGTTAGACCGTCATATACTTACAAAGTGACTCCCTGGATATTTCCACTACCCACGGGTACCATACGTTAATTATTATAATATTATTGACTATATTCCCTATCCTGTACTTTACATCTTCATTTGCTGGAGAATCTTAAGATTCTAATTGGTTTTTATCCAAAGAATATGAAAATACTAATTTAAAAAGATGTGTGCATCCTTCTATTGATTGCAGCATTAATTAACAATAGCCAAGATATGGAAGCAACCTAAGTGTCCTTTGATAGATGAGTGGTCAAGAAGGTGTAGTACTATATATACAAGGTGATATTACTCAGCCAAGAGAAAGAGTGAAACCTTGCCATTTGCAACAACATGGAGGGACCCTGAGGGTATTATACTAGATGACACAAGTCAGATGGAGAAAGGCAAATACCATGATTTCACTTACACATGGAATCTGAAAGAAACAAAACAAAACAGGAGCAAAGCCATAGGCACAGAGAACAGACTTGGTGGTTACCCGAGGGGAAGGAAAGGGAGGGACCAAATGGGTGAAGGGGCTCAGTCGTGTGGTGATGGATGGCAACTCGACTTACGGTGCTAATCACTGGGCAGTGCACACAAATACTGAGTTACAATGTAATACACCTGCAACTTCTGTACAATTTCATCAACAACTAATGTGAGAAAATAGCAGATCTCAGACTAGTCTAATGATAACTTTAAATCAGTGCCCTGTTCCCATAAGCCACCCATGAGACAATCCTATTTTTAATCACGTTTCATTGAGATAAATTAGAGTAGTTGCTTTTTGAAATAGAATAATGTCCATTTTTATTATTTTAATGGCATGTATACTTGGCTATAAGGGGTCTAAATTAAACAGCAAGGCCTCATCTTCCAATGTGAAGATGCCCCCCCACCAAACCATTTCTGCCCAACTTGAGCATATAACTTTCACGGAGGTAGATGAGGTGGTGAAATATATACTTTTAATATTAGGTGTTTCAAATGTGTTCATCTATTAACTAAGAAATGACTTTCCCTACCCCGCACATTCAGGCTTCATGAATGTCATTCAAACACTAAAACCACTTTTGACATTGACTTTGTGTCTAACACATCAAGAGCAAATGATTTTTTCTTCGAATTTGTTTGAGATGCAGTATTTATGTTTAATCCATGTGTGATGCTGTCAATGGAAATTTTATCCCATACCGCAAGTATCTCTGTGCATAACGCCAGGGCATTCAAACCCCATCCTGTGACTGCCGCACCATCACTTACAGGGCTGCTGTCAGTGATTTTTCAATAACACCCGAAATTGTAGCTTTATGATTTCAGGGAGCATTAGCAAATCTGTTCATTTTCTTCCGTCTTTTCAGTCTGTTCTACCAGCACCTGGTATTAGCATAGCCAAGGGTTGTCTGAGGCTAATAATATGTTTCCACAAACAGCATCCTGTTCAGGTTATTCACAGTGTTGTAAACCACATTGTGAGGGCTCATCTATAAGGTGAGCCCCTCTAAGGGATACTTTTGGGAAAAAAAAGTTGCCTTATGTTGGGGCATGTGTGGGGCATATTTTCTATTGGTAAATTTGAAGTCCTCAGGGAAAAAAGTTATCTTTTTTGATTTGTTAACAAAGGATAATTTAAATTTTTCATTTTGACTGCTCTTTCTTTAAATTTAAGTGTAATTCTCACGTAAATTCAGGAATCTAAACTGTGGATTACTGAGAGAAGGTTAAAGAGAATTTGTAGTGGGCAGAAATTAACCAGAGTAAGTCCCCCTTCCTTAAGGATGTGGTTTCCTATTTTTTCCCCAGAAAATGTATCATTAAAAACAGAATTTAAAAATTGCCCTGGCTGGTGTGGCTCAGTGTGTTGAGTGCCGGCCTGCAAACCGAAAAGTCGCCGGTTCAGTTCCCAGTCAGGGCACATGCCTGGGTTGTGGGCCAGGTCCCCAGTTGGGGGGTTGTGAGAGGCAGCCAACTGATGTTTCTCTCACAAATCGATGTTTCTCCCTCTTTCTCTCTCCCTTCTCCTCTCTCTAAAAATAAATGATTAAAATCTTTTAAAAAATAATGTCATTAGAATATGCCATTATTTGTAACACCGTTCTTTTTATGTTCCACTAAGAAAGAAAATCTTTTTAATTAAAGTCAATGGTTTCACGTTACTTAGAATTTTTATTTTATACCTTATGGAAGGACTTATTTAGACTTTACTTACATAGGTTTTTATCACTTTAACATACATAAAAAGAGAAATAGGCAAATGCTTGTTTGGTATAATACCTAAATCTTCAGATCTGACTTTTCTGAGGTACTTTTGGAGTCACTTGTTTCTTTTTATTCTACCCATTGTTATTCTCTGTGTCTCTATGAGTGTTGGTGATAGAGCATTTCTTAAAAGAATTCATAAAAACTAAAAATCAACCCTGACCAATGTGGCTCAGTTGGTTGGAGCCCTGACCCACAAAGTGAAAGGTCACTGGTTCAATTCCCAGTCAGGGCACATGCCTGGGTTTCAGGTTCAGTCCCTGGTCCCAAGTGCCCGGTCGATGTGCATATGGGAGACAGCTGATCAATGTTTCTTCCCCTCTCTTTGTCCCTTACCCTCTTTCTAAACATAAATAAAATCTTAAAAAAAATTTTTTTTAATTTTTATTTTTTTAAAAGATTGTATTTATTTATTTTTAGAGAGAGGGGAAGAGAGGGAGAGAGAAATATCAGTGTGTGGTTTCCTCTTACACACCCCCCAACCAGGGATCTGGCCCACAACCCAAGCGTGTGCCCTGACTGGTAATTGAACCGGCGACCTTTGGGCTCACAGACCCACACTCAATCCACTGAGCTACACCAACCATGTGAATAAAACCTTTTAAAAAACAGTATTCAGCACATTCCTATTAAAGCAAAATTGTTTGGTTATCTTGCTGAGAAATTTATAATGACTAATGTTGAATTTGCATTCAATGAAATAACTAGAACATATATATTGCAAAAGTTTGAAAATTCTTAGTTTTCTCCTTAAGATATAGAGTTGTTTTGGGGAGGAAAACAACTATTTGCCAACTGTTTGTCATATGCTTTGAAACTAATTTTTCACTGTTTACTACATTCTGGAAATGAACTACTGTGCTGGCAGATTTATTCAGCCTTGAAACAGATGGGATTCTGTCTGAAGGGGAGAAATAAATTATTTTTAAGAATCTTTCTGTTTTAATAAAAGATTCGCAATCTGTTCCTGTTAATATTGAATTTTGATCATGTGGCAGTTCATATGATTGTGCGGAAACTGTTTTCAACACTTCTGTTCAGTAAGGACAATTTACAATTCCTTGGAAAGATTCCTTTGCACTAATAGACAATGCTCATTATTTTATTTTTCAATACTTTTGTAAATGCTTCTGTTTTACCTTCCTTTTCACGACATATATCAGAGAACCTAAAACTAATTCATAATTTTCTAAAAAGTATCACTTACTCCTCTCCTATACCCAATAGAAAATTTAAAACACTGGTTTTGGTATTTCCCCTGTTCACCTACAAGATGCATGCACATTTACATTCTTGTTTCCTTTTCTTCATTCTGTTCACGTTTGTGTAAGATGTTGTTATCGACTCTAGTGAGGGTAAATGCATATTTTACTAGATTCCAACATTCTTAAACATTTTTCACTAAAGTATAACATACTAGGTATACAAATTTATGTGTACAGATGGATTCATTTTGACAGATATGTACATCTGTGTAACCACCACCTAGGATCAAGATATAGAATATGTGTTGGCTGCCAGTAGTCCCATTCCCCTTCTGGTCACTGCCCAACCTCCCCTACAGGTAACCAACCCTCGCTTCTAACACTATAGATAAGTTTTGTTGTTTTGAAATTGCATGTGATTAAATCACAGAGTCCTCCTTTGGGTACATGGCTTCCTTTGCTCAACATTATATTTGGGAGCTTCATCCAAGTGTCTGTGAGCAGCCATAGTTTGTTCATTTCCCTGCTGAATAACATTCCAGTAAATGCCAAAGCTGACATTTTTTAAAAAGTCCATATTAATTTTAGTGAACATCTGGATTGTTTCCAGTTTGGTGCTATTATGAATAGGGGTGCCATGAGCCTTTTTTACACATCTTTTGGTGAATATAAGTTTGCATTTTTGTTGATTAAAGACCCAGGGTCTATAGTCTGTGCTGGGCTCATAGTGTAAGTTCAGTGTTAGTACACCTGATCTAACACTCATCAAAGCAGCTGGGGCACCTCCTTAGACCCTGGCAAGGATGGAAGGCACTTGATATTTGCTGGTGTGGGCATGGTGGGTCCACAGTTTGTTGCTGTAGTGTTTGATTGCAGTAGAGTGGTTATTTCCTAAAAATTTTCTGTCTTGTTAGGTTGCTTCTTTCCTGGTTATTTAGCTAGAGAGCACAGAGTTGGGGTGGACTTTTCCCCCATTAACATTTAGTAATTCCAGATCGCCAGCTTCTCCAGCACCCACTGGCATGTATGAGGCAAAAAGAAAACCCAGAGAACTCATCATTTTTTTTCTTCAGGTCCTGGGACGCCCAGCCAGTCTGTCTTCTCGTCTTCACCTTTTAGTGTCTTCTTCTATCTGTTTTCTCTATCCAGGGTTTTTGGTATTTAGAGGGAGAGTTAGGGAATCATAAGCCTGTTCTATCTTTCTGGAAGTCTTGGACTACTTTTTAAAGAATTAAAGGCTCATCCCCTTCCACCTCCTCTCCCACATCACAGGGATTACTGTGTAATGTAAAACAAAAAAATAAGGTAAAATAATATGGAATAACAAGGCTAACTACACCTGGGTCTAGAAAATTCATATTTTAAATATAAAGATATAAATAAGTTAAAAGAAAAAGGGGGATACACAGGAAAACCTCATAGAACATAAAAAGTCTAGCCAGGTTGCAGATACAAGGTCAATATACAAGCATCAGTTGCTCTTCTATACACTCACAGTGAGCAGGCCAAAATAAAATTTATGCTAGAACAGCATCTTAATACATGCAGAAAAGCATTTGACTAAACCCAACAGCCATTCTTCATAAAACTTTTCAATAATTAGAAATAGGTAGGAACTCTCTCAACCTGATAAATGATTCCACCCTGTACTAGAGGTTCTGGCCAATGCAATAAAAGTAAGAAAAAGAATAAAAGACAGCTAAATTAGCAGGCAACAGGATGGATGGGCTATGTGAAAAACTGTATAGAATGCAAAAGTAGCTCCCAGAACTAGTAAGTGATTTTAGCAGGTTGCAGGCCATGAGATTAATCAAGCTGCGTTCCGGCCTCTCTGCTCCTGGTCTCACCTTCCTCCAACAAAAGCTTTGTGCTGATAAGCACACTGAGTCTCTGCCACACCCCTGGTCAGGACTCTGCAGCCAGCTTTGCATTGCCTGCAGCATAAAACCTACTGTCATTTGCATATGGGACCCTCCCTGTTTCAGCTCCTGCCTGCTATGCTGGCTCCTTTCTCCCCACTGGCTCCCTTGCATTCATCTCAAGTAAAGCTGACCAAGTCGTTTCCAAACATTTCCTGTTCTTTTGCCTCAGAATCTTTATATTGACTTTTCCTTTCTCCTGAAGCATCTTTTCCTGCATTGCCAATCTTACTTCTTCTATTATTAATAGTTTCTGCTTAGTCTTCTGCATCAATGCTTCGTTGATTTTCCAAGGAATTAATGAATGTATTTATGTTTTTAAGATTTTATTTATTTATTTTTTTAGAGAGAGGTAAAGGGAAGGAGAAAGAGACGGAGAGCAACATTGACTTGTTGCCTCTTGCACATACCCCCAAATGGGGATCTGGTCCACGACCCAGGCATGTGCCCTGACCGGGAATCAAACTGATGACCTTTCAGTTCACAAGCCAATGCTCAATCCACTGAGCCATACCACCCAGGGCAATGAATGGATTTATTAACTAATTTATTTATGACTGAAGGTACATGGAGTTTATTACAGCCTTGGATCATTCCAACCTGCCCTGCTTCTCTGGCTTCCACCATATCATGCACAGGTCAAGGATGTCAGTATGGGATTATTAGGCTTTTTATCAAACACTCAGGTAGATCCCAGAATGGTAGAACAGTGAACTGGCAACCATATCTATCTTAATTGTTCCCTTGGCAAGGGCCTCTGCTGGGTGCTGGGATCCTATACTAAGTAAGAAATAGTCCTTCTCCCAAGTGGCTGAGTCTAGTGTAGAGAAATAGAAAAATGTAAAAAGGCAATTACAATACACTGTGATAGATGCTAAATAAAAAAAAATTAGCATATGCTTCATGGGAAAGAGGTGATAGTCTCATGGTAAGGAAGGGCCCAAGGGGGAGTTTGGTCAGAGTGCTGCCCTGAGGTGAAACCTGAGCTCTTACCCTCTGTGTATCCACCTGAATTTCTAGCATCTCCAGTTGGACACACACACAGCATCTCACACTTGACTTGTTCACAATTGGTCTCTTGCTACTTTGAGGGAATTTTGCAAAGGAATTTGAAATGGGCAAAGATTATGAGCACACTTTTCTAGACTATCTGTGTCTTTCATTATTTTTCAGTTATTTCACAACTCTATAACTTAACCAAAAGTAATGAAAATGATTCTTGTTCATAGAAATGCAAATGAATTTTATTTGATGGGGGAGCAACTAATCCCCTTCCCAAGAAGCAAGTTTTACATCTATTAACAAATTAATTTTGGCATTCTTCATTGAGTGAAACGTGTGTTGTGTATGCTGACTTCTTGACCTGTAATATCTTATTCCCTCGTTCATTAATGAGTTAAACACAACCTTAGTTTATTTTATATTTGTATGAGGGTCAGGATTTAACCCATTTCAAAGAAAATCTTTTAAGTGCTGCAGGTCATCCTTCTGAGCTGGCCAGTGGACCCACTTGGCACGGGAAGGTACACTATGTGGCCAGGGAAGGGCATGTTGCTTCTGACATAGCCCAGGCACGTGTCTTCTGGATTTCCAGAAGAAGTGCAAGCAGCCATAGGACTTTAACTTTGCTTAATTTCTGTTTCCCTAGTTTTATGTATCTCCCTCTACTGATTATGTGTTTTGTTTTTATTTCTGGTTCCCAGGGCTGTTTCCCCGGGGTAGCAGCAATGAGGGAATTTTGTGTTATGGGTTGTTTAAATGTATTCTCTGTTGAGTGAAAGACAACAGAGAATCTGGTTAGTTTATCTTTTGTTGTTTTTTTCCATTTGGTCTCTTTTTAGCTCAGGTCACATGAGAATTCTGTGACCATTGGGAAGTACAGCTCTTTAATATCCTATACAAGGTTAACTCATGACTCTTGGGTTTCTGCAATTTGTTCTTGACTTGTAGATGAAATTGTGAAAACCAAAAAAAATTATACTCTCTTTTTTTACATGAGTGTGAAATGTTTGTCTATCTCTAGAGGGTATTAATACATTAGATTATAATGTCCCTTAACTTAATGGACCTCTCTTCTCATTGGCTTTAGAGATAAATAAGTACTTATATAAATCGAATATTCCTACAATCCCAGAAAATAAGGAATTTTAGTATCTAATACCAATTCAGAAACATTTTACAAGCCAAGTTCGTATAATCATAATTAACCGTAGGTGAATGAGAGTAGTTTGACCACTTTGACCTTGAACAACAGCCTGTCGCTTCTCTTACATACCAATGTGTGACACAAGCATGCGTTTTCTTTATTTTTCCCAAGTGTTGACAGGCTTAGTAATCAAATTAGCTAATACTTAACGTTACATAAAATTTAGGATTGCTAAATGAGTAAGTTTACATTCAACTAAATTCAGTCATGATTCTGACACACGCTTTCTTTCAATGGTAATTATGATTTTGTAGCTGGAAGATAACTTTCAAGGTTTTTAGTTATTTAAGGCCTTGGACTGATATTGTTGAGTTAGTTAATGGAAAATCATGGGATACCTAGACAATGTTTAAATACTGTAAAACACAAAAACATTAATTATGAATATAATTTTAGGTTTATATACTATTGCTTCTTATTTGTGTGCTATGAAGAGGCTCTATCTTGGGTCATGTGATGACTGTCTTCATTTCTGCCACTTTCAGATGTAAAAGGAGGCGTGTTCTGTGGGGTCATGAGTTTTGCCCCTCTGCTGAAATGCCTGTGTGTAGGACAGGCAGTTCTCCCTTACCCACTCCCCAGTTTTTCCCTGTTAAACAGAAGACAGGCACCTGGGCTAAAGTCATACAATTAACATGATGGATGCGGGAGGTGTACAGGAGAAACAGTGACAGAATTTTTCAAGGAAAGAGCATCTCCCCACCCCCTACCCAAGGCAGTGATTCTGCCACATCTTGGGAGCTCCTGCAGGCCACACGGCGGGAACCGCCCTCCCGCCCCGCGCCCCGCCCCCTTTCGCTCACAGGCACTTTCCCCTGGTACTTCTCTAATCCCATCTTGGCACACACTCCCACCGGCCCTTCTTCCTAAGCACTGTCGCTGTCCTTACATCTGCCCCCCTCTCCCTGCTGGACCAGGAGCTCTCTGATGGCTGAGTGTGCTCAGTGCACCCCGAACGTCTGTGTGCATTACTGAACTAGGTGTTAGGAAAACAAACATGTGCATGCAAATTGTGCATTCGAAAGGATTGCTGTGAGAAGGAAATGAAAGAGTGTTGTGAAAGCGCAGTGCCTGGAGCGGAGCAGAGGCTTGTAAGTGGTAGTTCTTTTGAAGTCTGGACACCCACCAGCCTCCCAGGATCCAAAAGTGGAATTTCACTTTTACCTCTCAAGGAACCTAATACGGCCAGGACAGAAAGTACAGACCTAGGGCCTGTGGAGGGGGATGGGGTGCTGGGGCCAGTGGAGACTGGAGGCATTTGTTTCTGCCTGACCTCAGGGACAGGTTGCCTTTGCTGTGCTCTTATGTGTGCAGCTCCCTGGAAACAAGTGGATCCGGTTACTAGCTCACTGAGAGCTTTTATCCTTGGCCACGTGCTGACACCCTATCCACCTCCACTGGTTGGGAACAGCTGACTTGTACTTAATGCTGTAGGAGTCAAGATACCAGGATCCCTTAAGAAAAGTGGAGAAACCTGCTCCCCCTCCCATAGCATCCAGCATGGCACACAGCCCGGGCTGCATCAGGTCATGGCCCAAAGCTTTCTGCAACCAGAAGACTGGATTGCAGCCTCGGCCCATCACTTGTGACTTATAACCGAGCAAGTCACTTAAGCAACCTGAGCTGCCTTTCAACTCTCATGGCCCCTGGAACCACGGTAGCCACTTAACAAGTGGTGGTTGAATATGAGAGTAGACATGTATCACTGAGAATTACACAAATGTCAGCATCGTGAAACAACGAATAAGACTTGCACGTTTTATAGGTTTTCCCAACATGGTCACTTATTTCATCCAGACAGCAAAGACAATCTCTAGAGTGAGTCTACTAGTGAGATGTAACCTAGTCCAGGAAGTGACATTCCATCACTTTTGCCGTATTCTATCAGTTAGAGGTAAGGTCTTGCTTACACCCAGGGGAAGGAGGTTTCCCAAAGAAATTAAGATCGGGGGCAGGGACTGTGGGGCCACCCTCAGAGTCTGTCTGTCACAGTGGCCAAGTCTGATAGTTGTCCAGCACTCTCAAGGCCATGCACAGCATTCATCATGATGTGTTAAAATTATTTATCAAGACCCCAAAAGAAAAGAGGCACTTTCCATTTACTACCAAAGCCTTTCATGAATTATGTTCTTGAGTCCCTGCTGGGTACTTCCCTGGCCAGGTGGTCAGGTCAGCATCGGAAAATGCTGTGCTGACACCTGACTCCCCCATTTTGAGGTTTGGCACTCTTCCTTCGTTCCATCGGCCATCTCTGAGAGACAGTGATTCCTATCTTCCCTTTCGCTTCAGGGTTTAACCTTAGTTGACGCTTTTCCTTGTCCCCCTCTCCTTCCTCCAGGGTCCCAGAGGCTTTTTGTCAGCTTCTCGTCCAATGCCCAAGTAGCTGTCCTATCCTCTGACTCTGTCTGGGCATCAGCCTGGTCTCAGATGGACATAGAAACAGAACCTCAGCTGTATGCTAGATGCTACATTTTTCAGGGTAGAAGACGTGGGCCTGTATCAGATTCTCAGAGGGTCTCCTTCTACCCCAAAAGCTAAGGAACCACGGTGTTAGGAGATCCTCACCTATGTATTTGGAAGAATGTGCAGACAGCTCGTGCTTGGGGGCATGGGCTGGTTTCTTCTCCCACCCTCTGCCCAGGGCACCAGACCTGAGCTGGGCAGTGTTCCATAGCCCCAGCTGTGACCAGCCAGGAATGCAGGGCGGGTGGCGTGCTGTGCTGGGAGCAGTTCCCAGGTCCCACTTAGCTTATCAGCCACTCTGCCCTTGCCTTGAAGCTGAGACCTTGTGAGCTGATAGCACCTTCCTCTCCTGCCAGAGTCAACACTGCTGGGGACAGTGAATCTGGTGGCAGTTCCTACAGAGGGGGTTGTGTGCCACATGTGTTCAGCAGGTGTCGTGGGCCTTCATCTCCACAGGCCCTCATCGTCCCCCTCCCGACCTCCAAGGTCTAGCAGTAGTAATTGAGGACAGAGGATCCAAAGGCAGCACCTTCTCTCTGTCTGGGGCTCTCTGGGATCTGTTGTCAAATAAATCCATCATTCTTCAAATCTTGCCCCCATGGACATTTTGTCTCACGGGTAGGAACCCTTGCAGGACCCTCCGTTCCCCAAACCCAGAGCCACGTGCAGGAATGCAACGTCAGCCCCTGGGCAAGAAACTACAAACTTGTAGTGGACTCTGACAGGGGCAGGCTGCAAGGTTGGATGGCAATCAGCTGAGCGTTTGCAGGCTCAGGATTTCTATGTGATGTCAGAGCCTCTGGTGCTGGGCAAGCTCCATGTCACAAGGTGGAGAGTTGTGAGGACTCCGTGCCAGGGCTCCTACCGTGCCCCACCAGGAGACAGGAGTTCTGCACGTGGGTAAGGCTAGAAAGGCATCTGACAAAACTGTAGCCTGGGCATTCTGGAAAGCGTATCAGGTGGATGGGCAAGTTACCACAGGAATGATTTATGACAAAATCATACCAAGGATCTTAGAGACCTGAGAGGCCCTGACTTCTCAGTCTCTATGAAACTAATTTCGTAAGAGGAGAGAAAGAGGCCACTCGGATTGTTCTTGGCAAGTGAGACCAAACAACTAGATTGAACTGGGTGGCTCCAGTTCAGACTGTATGGAGACAGATGCAATGGGTGTGCTTCGGTTCCCTGGGGTCAGCGGGTTCCCACCTCTGAACCCTGCACCAGTCTGCGTCTTTTGTTGACGGCTGTGCCTGCAAATGTACCAGTGAGCAGAACAGGTGAGCAGGGACTGGCCCCTGGCATTGGCAGGCCCTGGTCCACGGGGACAGATTTAGAAACAGGGGCTGCAGGGACCCTGAGGCATGCACCTCCCCCTGTTGTTCTGTCAGATCTCATGGTAAGTTGTACCAACACAGAGAACATTCTTCTGGGTTTCAGGTCAGGGTACAGAAGGGCCAGAGTGATGAACAATTCTGGGAGAGAGAGAGAGAGAGAGAGAGAGAGAGAGAGAGAGAGAGAGACCAGAGCTCATCATTCCCTGTCAGAGGCCACAACCTTGGAGGAGGGCAAAAGCAGGCAGGGCACCCTCTTGGTGACATGGGGTGGGCTTGGGAACCCAACTCTGAATTCAAACCCACCTCCAGGTCACCTTATGTCCCTAATGGTGCTGGATTCCCTCTGGTCACACTTGCCTGCTCATAGTCCCGAGACTATTCTTATGACTTCTACTGATGACAACTGTCTTTGCCACAAGGACAGATGGCATCATTAGAATGTGTTGGGAAGAGAGTCCTGAAGGGGAGCTTAAGAATCTCCACTGGGGCGCTGGGAACGCAACACGAATGTGCAGCGACGCTGATGCCCGCCCCCCGGGGTGTGCTTGGGGCCAGTGTGCCACCTCCATTTCAACTGCCTGCCCCTGTGCCCCCGCAGATGATATCCACGTTCTCATCGCCTCTGTTTGCCACAGCGGAAAACGGTGGTGAGAAACTGATACCAGCCTGAGCCAGGAAGCCACACCCAAAGCAGAACCCCACCCAGACCTTTTGGAGAAGGACAATTAGCTGCAGAAAACTGGGGAGTGACAAGTTGGGATTCGGCTTTTTCTCAGGCAGTTAGGAAGAGCACTTACATGAAAAACAAACCAAAAAAACTTGCAAAGAGCTGCCAACATTTTGTTCAGAGGAAGAGGTAATGTAGTGAAGAACGACTACTACCTGGTCAAGGCAGATGCTCTGTGAGAGAGAAACTTCTGGAGGAGAGACCTGACCACACCCTACAGGGGACCACATGTCCTGAGTGTGGCCTTCTGGGAGGGCCACAGAACTGAGAGGAGAAGTCAGCTGGAGCCCTGTGGCCTGAGGTGAGCTGGCTCCCGATTATCTCCTCATGTCTGGAGTGAATTTTCCAAGGTCTCAAGTCTCGTGCCTAGTAGGCAGAGGGCTGGACGCCGTGTCTGATTGGTGCCAGCAGAACTGAGGCAGCGGGGTGAGGGGGCCTCCCCGCTGAGGACCACCTCCTGCTGAGGGGCATCATCTAGTTCCCCTGACCCTTCCGTCTTAGTCCACCTGGGCTGCCGTAACAGACTATGGTAAACTGGGTGGCTTAAACAACAGACATTTATTTCTCACAGTTCTGGAGGCTGGAAGTCCAAGATCAAGGGGCCAGCAGATTCTGTGTCTGGTGAGGGCTCATTTCCTGGTTCATAGATTCACTGTGTCCTCAAAAGACAGAGGGGTGAGGGAGCTCCCTGGGGTCTCTTCTACAAGGACATGAGTCTCAGCCATAAGGGCTCCACTCTCATGACCTAATCACCTCCTAGAGGTCCCACCTCCAAATACCATCATGTTTCCGGCTAGGCTTTCAACATATCAAATCGTGGGAACCCAAACATTCAGTCTCTAGCACCTTAGCTGACCCACCCTTCAAGGGGGGGAACCCCAGTGATTGGCTGGGTCTCATTTCTGCATGCTGTGGCTCCTCTCGTCTTGCTACTCAAAGGGAGGTCCACTGGCTGCAGCACCATTACCTCAGAGTGCAGGAATGCAGACTCTCAGGCCCCGCCCCAGACCTGCTGAGTCAGAATTAACAGGATCCCAGATGATGCGCGCATCCTTGAGCGTTTTTGAGAAGCGCTGCTCTACCAGATGCTGAGTTAGTGATGTGTGGAAAAGCGTGGTCTTGGGAGGAAAACCATGGCCAAGGGAGCCACACAACTGTAATTTCAAATCCTGACTCCATTACTTCCCCCATACGACCCACTGTGAGTTACTCACCTTCTCTGAGCCTCAGTTTTCTCACCTGCAAAACAAGGACAGTCACAGCCCCAACTCCAGAAGACCAGGGAAGGATAAAACAGGCTGATATATGTGAGTGCCTGGTGCATGGAAGGTGCTCAGAGGATGAGAATTCTCTTTCTGAAGTTTCGTTCCTGGAAATTTCACCTGGGCGGGGGCCTGAGGAACAGGTGCCTTTGAAAAGCTCCCAGGTAATTCTAATGCCAGGGCAGGTGACACTCTGTCATTGACAGATCCTAACACCTGGCATTGTATTGGAGAGCAACCCTGTGCCAGGGACAAGGCTCACGAGTGTTGGAAGGTGAACCTCCCTACAGTGGGAAAGGGAGACACCCTCCCAATGGCCATGGCAGGGAGCAGCGGGCCAGCCCCTCAGAAACGCGGTTGGGAGGTCAGACCCGCGAGGACACAGGCCGACACTCAGGACGGCCTATTGGAAGAACAGGGGAGAGAGAAGTGGAGGCAGCAGGGTCAGCGTGGCCACTTTAGGAGGTTGGTTTGGAAAAGGAAAGAGATCTGTGATAGCAGAGAATCAAAGGGATCGTTTAGAAACGAAAGAATTGAGACTACATTGGCAGGGGGATGGTAGCTAAATTTATTTTATTCAGCACCTACATTTTCTTCTATAGGTTAGATTTTTTTAAAAAAACTTCTTTTGGAAATTATATAATACAACATACATGTAGAAAAGTGCATAAGACAAAAACGTCCAGTTGAACAAATAATTGGGAGGCAAAGTCCTGCGCAGTCTCCAAGTCGTTGGAGAGGCAGAACCACACCAGCACCCAGCACAAGTGTGCAGCCTGGACCCCCACCAGAGGTCACACGTTTGCGTGTGATGTATTTGTGTCCCTATTTTATCCAGGAAGAAGCTGAGACATGGGTAGCTTAGCCCCCACCTGCAAGGTCACACAGCTTGTATGCTGCAGAGCTGGAACTCAAACCCACTCTGTCTGACAGCAGGGTGGAGGACCGGGCTGGGCTCCTTTGAAGGGAGGGGGAGGGCAGGACCCGAGGGCCAAGTGCTGGAGGAGGGGGCAGGGAGGGAGTGAACTCGCGACCTTGGGTTCACTCTTCTGAGCAGGGGAGGAGAAAAGGAAAGGTAAAGAGCAGTTACTGCGAAGGGAAGAGCAAGCACACACCCAGAAGGCGTTCATCCTCACCAGGGCTTCTTCTCACCTCTCCCAGACAGTGCGGGGCGGGTGGGTCCACCCTCAGAAAGGCTTGTGAGAGGGAGCCCCTGAATCTTTGTCTATCAGACAAAGAGCTTGGCAAACAGGTCTGGGATCTGGCTGGTGCAGGATCACCGAGTGAAAGACCCTCCATGGAGAGGATAGAAAGCCAAGGGTAAAGGTGAAACTATCTCCCGGCCCCCAGTGTACCCCCTGCCCTGCTGCTATCAAGGGAGTGGGGCCATTTGCTGAGGAAAATGCTCAGCTGGGTTGGTCTGAGGGCTTGAGCTAAGTTTCAAGTGAGATAAGACCAAAAAACAAACAAAAAAAATTCAGTGGTCAATGGCAGGTTAAGGTGAACCCTGCCAGAAAAAGTTATTATCCTCAGGAGGTCAGGAGGCCATTATGTAACCTTTGAATCAGGATATTTCTGCTTCTCCATCAGCAGCTGGGAGTTTCTGAGACCTGTTTGTCTAGAGTTAGAACTTCTTATAAAGGATATGTGACAAACGTCACACCTACCCTTGCCCTCCACCCGCTCAGTTCCCACACCTTCCTAAGTAAACTTTATTCTTAGTATCTTATACACCTTTCCAGAGCTTTAAAAAAGCACATCTAAGCAATTCCCTATCACACACACTGGTCTGCACCTTGCTTTTCCCTCTGATTAAAAAAAAGGGAGAATACATAAAACTTACCACGTTAGCAATTTTAAGTGTACAGTCCAGTGGCGGGAGGTGCATTCATTTGTTCTGCGGCCGTCACCAGCATCCATTTCCAAGCTTTTTCCATCTTGCAGAGCTGAAACCCTAGCCAGCAAAGACTCGCTCCCCATTTCTCCCTCTTCCCTGGCCCCTGGCAGCCACCAGTCTGCGTTCTGTCTCTGTGAAGTTGACCACTCTGGTAACATCACCCAAGGCCCCTTTGCGACTGGCTTACTTCACTCATCCTAATGTCCTCAAGGTTCATGCGTGTTACAACATGTGACTAGACCGCCTTCATTTTTAGGGCTGAATAATACTCCATTGCGTGTACATACCACATCTTGTTTATCTATCCCTCCACTCAGTAAGATACCTGGGTGGCTTCCACACTGTAGTTATTATACGTAACGTTGCTATTGCTACAGAGAGATCTGATCAGATCTGTGGGGAGAAGTAGAGGTGGACCATAGGAGGGGTTTGCTAGGCAGTGGTAAATGGTCTCGAACAGAATTGGCTGAGAAGTTGAATACCTCCAGAGCCCATGGAAATAAGAAGAAGGTGGGCTCTCCGCCTCTCTTTGGCTCTCCTATTCCTTGAGCATGCCTGGTGTGCTGTAGCTGCCAATGGACAGTCTTTTGGATGGGAAGGAACTCTGGGCACAGCCTAGGATTGGGCTGGCCTGGCAGAGAGTGGCAGGGTTATTCTCCTTGGGTGTTCTGGAGGAGACAGGCTCTGAGGCAGAAGCCTGCCATTCTTCCAAAATTGTGTAGCTTTTGAATCTTAGGTTGTTTTAGTTTGTAAACAAACCCTATAGAAATAAGATAATTAAAACTAAGAGGGGAATGATAGGAGAACTCAGATGTTAAAGAGTTTAGCCTTAACTGCGAGGCCCAAGTGACTAGTGCATGTGGAAAGCTGTTACTCCAAAACTGTGAAGCTTTTGAATAAAGACTCCTTTCCTTTATCACCAACCTTTGTCTCTGAAGTTTGGCCAGAGGGCAGTGGGCAGCAGGACCCCAAGGGCTGTTCTGCAACACTACGAGCATGGCTGTGGAAATATCTGTTTGAGTGCCTGTTTTCAAGTCTTCTGGTATATATTCACCTTGCTTTTTTACCTAACAGAATCTTAGAGATGTTTCCTGACAGGCAGAAAACTCATTTTATACGTGAAAAAACTGGGTCCCAGCAAGGGAAACTGTTGAAACTAGAACTGGGCCTCCAGACAGGCCTCCTACTTACTCCCAGACCAGTATTTATTTTTCCTGGTGTGCTACTTTTTCCCAATACTTTTTATTTGTATTAAAATTAATGCTAGCCCTGGGACTAAAAATACCATTGTGTGAATATGTGAAACTGAGGAAGTTGGACATGTGCTTTCCACCCAGAGCCGCCTTCGCTGTAGCGGCTCACATACACCCAACAACGCCACTGGCTGGAAGGGGCTGGAAGTTCACTGTTACCTTCACAACATTGCTTCTTTGGGGGAAGGCCCTCCCATTTCAAGGCCCTCCCATTCCCAGCACTAGAATTAATTTTAATACAAATAAAAACTATTGGGAAAAAGTAGCACACCAGAAAAAATAAATACTGGTTTGGGAGTAGGTAGGAGGCCTGTCTGGAGGCCCAGTTCTAGTTCAAGGAAGGAGCATCCTCATAAACCGCACCCCTGCCACAGGGATGCCGTGGGACCAAACACAGTGGTCCGATCTCCTTGGTAACACTGGTATTCAATAAGGTCTGTAATGGGTTGATTTGGGTCCCCCCCCCAAATTATTCATATATTGAAGTCCTAATCTCTATTACCTCTGAATGTGCCCATCACTTCACATCCTAAATTAGTGGTCAGCTATGCTCTGCCTCCACACTCTTGCCCCAAAGCAGGTCCTCACTTCTCAGCCCCCTGACTCAGGAGTGGAAGGTCTCCAACAGCTCCTGGTCATGCTCATTTAGGGGAGAAGTGTCATTCTACTGATAAAGAAACCAGAAAAATTGTTTCCATTTGCCTGAGGAACGTTCCAGAGCAGGCCTGGGACTGGGGTGAGGCAAACCAGGCATTCTTTTCAGGCACAGAATTTAAGGAGGTACCACAGAAAACTCAGCAATCAAGGTAAATGATATTTTAATGCAATATTTTAAAAAACTGCGGTAAAGATATACATAACATAAAGTTTACCATTTTAACGAGTCTAGTGGAATTAAGTAAATTTCACCTTGGTGTGCAGCCATCACCACCATCCATCTGCAGGACTGTTTCATCTTCCCAAACTAAAACTCCCTGCGCCTGAAACAACTTCCCATTTCTTCTTCCCCTCGACTCCTGGCAACCACCCTTCTAATTTGTCTTCATGAATTTACTATGCTGGGAAACTCGTAAGTGAAGTCACACAGTATTTGTCTTTTCATTTCTGGCTTATTTCACATAGCATAACATCCTCAAGTCTCAACCATGTTGTAGCTGATGTCAGAATTTCCATCCTTTTTAAAGCTGAGGAATACTCATTTGTATGGATGTACCACAGTTTGTTTAACCTGTATCTTTCAATGGCCACCTAGGTGCTTCCACCTTTTGGCTATTGGAAAGAGTACTCCTGTGAACATGGGTGTACAATTAAATATCCAAGTCCCTGCTTTCAATTCTTTTGGCTTTATACCCCCAAAGCGGAGTTGCTGGGTTATATGGTAGTTCTATTTTTAATTTCTTGAGGAGCCACCATCTTGTTTTCCATAGCAGCTGTACCATTGCACATTCCTGCCAGCAATACATGAATTTCAATTTCTCTACATCCTCTCCAACACTTGCTATCTTCTGTTTATCTGTGACAGACTTCCTAGTGCATGCGAGGTGGTATCTCACTGTGGTTTTGAGGGTATTTCCCTCATAATTAGTGCTGTGGAGCATCATTTCAGGTACTTGTTGGCCACTTGTGTGTCTCCTTCGAAAAATGTCTGTCCAAGTCCTTTGTTCATTTTTTGAGTTATTTGGGGTTTTTTGTTGTTGTTGATGTTAGGAGCTCTCGATATATTCTGGATGTTAATTTCTTACATATATTTAATTTGCAAATATTTTATCCCATTCTCCTTGCCTTTTTACTCTGTTGATAGTGTCCTTTGACGCCCCAAAGTTTTTCATTTTGATGAAGTCCAGCTTTATTTTTCTTTCATGGTCTGCGCTTTTGGTGTCACAGCCAAGACATCATTGCCAAATGCAGAGTCATGAAACTTTTAAAAAAGTCAAAATTAATGCCCCCCAAAGTATGTGAACACAGCACCAAAATCTAAACAAGACAGGATCTGACCGGCGCTTGCGTGTCTCACCTTGTTCACCTCGCCCAGCTCTCGGCCCTGCGGGGCCCTGTCTTTGCTTCAGATTTTCATGGCTGGTTCACATGGCATTTGGGAGGCGCTCACTTTGATCTTTTAAAATATTGCAGTAAAATATGGGTTATCTTGATGACTGAGTTTTTGGATGTCCCCCAAAATTTTACACCTAGGGCGAGTTCCTCTCTCTCCTCTTCCACGCCACCCCTGCTCCAGAGAGAGACAGTGGCTAGCCAAGTTTCTCTAGGGCCACACCGCTGGGCCTGTTCTTTACACTGGGCTGGTTCTCCTTAAGGCCAGGTGGGGCAAGCTGGAGCACAGCTCTGCAGAGAAGCCCATACTCAATTGCTGATGCTAAGAGAAATTTAATTACAACAAATTTCACCTACCAAATATCAACATAATGAAGAAACTGTTGAAAGAGTTTGATGTCATTCCCCAAGTCAAACTGTGGCTCAGGCAGGCAAAGGTATCGTGTGGCAGGTGATAACTAGCCAAAAAATAAAAATAAAAAACCAAAACAGAACAAAAATCAATGCATGATTTGGAAAGTACTAGAATGACTTGATGATTTATTTCCACAGTGATTTATGTCACTTGATAGACCATTGTAGTATCCATATAATTCAGTTTATTTGGATAAGGAATAGAATATATTTTGCTGATTTGATTTGCATATGATTTACATTACCATTCCTGCTGTTAAGATTTTTTAGGTCACAGCTGCACAGGGAGCTCATTACAGGGAGGAGAGGTTAGAGCTGAGTTTCAACTGTTAAGTTGGGAGAGAGCCTTCAGCTATGTGTTGCCCATGAACATGAGCAAAGACACGTGAAGGAGGCTGATACAACGGGCTCATTAGACAGCCAAGTGTGGGCAGGGAGAGCTTACTCATTTTAGTCATTCATTCAGCAAATATTTATAAGATACCTACTGTGTGCTAGGCACTGTTTTAACTGTTAGGGATACTACAGGGAGCTAAAAATATTAAGATTCTACATTTCATGGACCTTATACCATGGGGGAAGACATAAGTAGGTACAGAGTAATTTTTAAAAAATTGAACAATTTTGGGGTCTGAAAATTATGCAAATCTCTGCCACTAGGGGGCACCCCAGTGTCAGGCTGGTTGACAATGCAGAAAGCATTTTACAGGTTGGTGTTTGCCGAACTTGATTGTGACATGGCCACCAACAGTTCCTCTGTGTGCCAGGGTGCACCTGTAGGGATCCACGTATGTCTGAGGAAGTGAAGAATCAAGTTTGTGTCATCCTTCCTGCTCCGTATGTGTTGCACGTAAACCAAATATAATGGAAGTATTAATTGTACATGTTATGACACGGAAAAGCTTAGGTGTGTGTGAGGATGACATACGAGTACATCAAAACTTTGAAAAGGACTGAGACGCACAAACCCAAAGGGTGTCAGTTCAGTTCTTTGTGTTTCTGCCTCTGGGTCCCTGAGTCTGTTATCTTGGAAAACAGGAATAACTGCCTCGGCTTTCCTCCCCTGCCCTCCCACTAAATGGAGGGGGTGGTGCTCATCACGAAGTGCCCCTCCCTACCCCGACCTCTCTCCCAGAGAACCGTTTGTGATTTGAAGTGTGTGTGCTAACGTGTGAAAGAGATCTTTTAAGATTCCCGAGGAAAGACAAAAGGAGACCTGGAACTGTCTTTGCTTGACTTGTCAGATTGAGCAGTTATGTTAAAACAACCCAAAACTCTTAAGATAGCATTATCAATTCTCAAGTAGCTTGGAGACTTGCAACTCTACACAGAACTTCACTATGTTAAATTAAATAATGACAAAGTACTCCAACGAGAGATTTTGGTTTTTGAGTGGTGAAAATAGCATCTGAATTTTTAATTTTCCAACAAACATGCAAAATGATGACAATTGGAAGTGCCAAGAAAATGTAAATATCAAGAATATCAAGGGGTAGCCCTGACTGGTGTGGCTCAGTTTGTTGGACGTCGTCCTGCAAAGTGAAAGGTCATTGGTTCAATTCCCAGTCAGGGCATATGCCTGTGTTGTGGGTTTGGTCCTCAGTCAGGGCAAGAGAGGCAAATGATAGATGTTTCTCTCTCACATCAATGTTTCTCTTCCTCTCTTTCACCCACCCTCATCCTCTGTCTAAAAGGAAATGAATTTAAAGAATTTTTTTTGGAAAAAAGAATATCGAGGTGTAAATTATTGGTGTTGCTAAACTATTCGCCAAAAACCTACATGTGAAGAGATTTCTCTATTTTTCCAGCAGGGGGCACTTTAGGATTACCTAAACACGATGGGTCTACCAGGAGTCTGAAGATACCATTTGTTTACAGGAGGAAGAATTTCAAAGATCTGTTTTCTCAGGCCTCCTGCTCTCCTGGCTCTGGAGAGAAAAATGAGGCTGCAGAAAGAGGGCACTTGGGAAGAGCCAGAATAAGGAGCAAGAAGGCCATGGACTTTGCCAGCTCTGCATGGACTGGACAGCGACCTTGGGTGGCCACTTCAGCTCTTGGACCTGCTTCTTTGTAGTAGGAAAAAATCATACTCTGATTGCTAAAGCCCTCTGACTCTGACAGCATATGATATGTGCCATCTCAGCAGCTTGGGGTCAGTATAAGGACATGGCTCCTTTCATATTTTATATGATTTAAATCTGAGCCGCATTTTATAGTTGCAGATCTGTCTATCTGTCCTCTTTCCCTGAGACACGTTCGCTACCCCTGGCTGCATGGTGCACTCTGCTTTGCTCCCTGTAGCCAGGGCCCCCAGTGTCACTGTCCTGCATGTCTGTGATGGCATCCCTTCTCCCTGTGCAGGAGTCAGGCATTCCAGCATGAAAGGTGCTTCTGAGATGCTTTAATAGCTCTGAACCCGTAAAGGAGTTGAAATCTCCTCCTTCTGAAGGCTTCTTGGCCGGGACCCAATTAATCCACCCTGCCTAGCAATCACGGTGGGGGTGGGGGAGGGTGATCTTTGTTAAGGCCAGGAGGAACAGTTGCTGACTTGCCTTTCATCTACTTTCCTGCAAGGGATCACTCCTGTGGGTTCTCCCAGGGAAATGCACTGTCTCCTCTGCTAGACATAGAAGTAGCTGAACACTTTTAAAAAAGTGCAGGAGGTGGCCTGCCAAGGGCAGGGCAAAAGGAATGAGCGGACCCTGAGACCCACCAGCTTTGTTCCAGCTGGGTTGGAATTCACACAGGCTCTGGGGTGACTGGCATCCTTTGGCTGCCAGGCTTTGGATCTTCTCCTGCCCCCTGAGTCTCAGACGCAGAATCTGTGACTTCTGGGTCCTGTTCTAAGAGCTGACCAGGACATTATTAAAAAGGTGGGGGGTACGTTTTCTAATTTGGTGTCAACTCTGCACTTACAGAACACTCGTCCCCCTTTTGCTCTTTCTTGCACCTTCTGTCTTTCTTGGCTTCCTCTTCCGTTCCCCTCTCCTTCCTCTCCCACCTTCTGCTTTCTGCTCCGTGGTTGGGGGAGGCACAGAGCCAGGGCAGCTGCCAGGAGTGCTGTGCCTTTTATTAAAAGACTAAGGTGCTGTGACAGACCTCTGGTGGCCACAGAGGGGGAGCGGGACCTTTGGCTTAGGAAGTGTCGCGTCCATCCCTCTGTCTGGCCCAGCCTTGGGCCTAGCAGCTGGGCCAGATCCAGCCTGTGTCTCTGCAGGCAAAGCCTGCTCTCTCACGTGTTCCATGTTGCTCTCCATCAGTAAAGAGGTTTGCATGTGTACCCCCAAAAGATTTGCACGTTCAGAGCATATGAAAAGCAGAAACGAAGAAATTAAAAATATTAATAGAAGTTCTCTTTTCTTCTCACATGCACTGCAAGGTCTTGGACACTCCCAGGCGCCTGTCAGAATCTGCTGGCCAAGGTGTCCCTAGGGCTACAGGCCGATGGGGCTCTGCAGGCCACTCTGGGTGAGGTGGGGAAGAACGGCGGTGGTCATCAGTATCCTGTTGATGAACATTCCCCATTCTCCTCTGCTCCTGGGCACATGGTCAGCTTGCACTTCCTCAGCCTTGGAGGTTTGGTTTGACCATGTGACTTGTTTTGGCCAAAGAAATGTGAGCAGAAGTGACATGAGCCACTTCCAGGTAGTTGTCTTAAAATTTAGGGATAGAGGAAGAGGAGGTTTAAAGAGGAAAAGCAAGTGTCCTAGCCTGCTCAGGCTGTCACCCAGCTCCACAGACTAGGGGCTCCAATGGCAGATGCATTTTCTCACAGCTCTGGAGAGTAGGTGTCAGAGATCAAGGTGTCAGCCAGGCTGGTTTCTCCCCAGGTCTCCCTCCTTAGCCCCTGCCTGTGTCTTCACTTGCTCTCTCCTCTGTGTGTGTCTGTGTCCTAATCTCCTCTTCTTAGAAGGACATTGTTAGTACTGGATTAGGGCCCACCCACATGTCTTCATTTTACCTTAATTACCTCCTTAGAGGGCCGATCTCTGAAGTCACATTCTGAAGTATGGGGGGCTAGTGCTTCAAGATATCAATTTTGAAGGGACACAATTCTGTCCGTGACAGCAAGTGAAGGTGTTATTTCCCAGCGGCAGTGGCAGCAGAGGTGCAGACAGAGGACATCTTGATGTCCTGAGAATCACTCCCTTAGGTGCTGCAGGAAGCTCCAAGAGGCGCCTGCTGAGTGTGCTGGAATCCAGGTGGTTTCAGCATGCGTTTTGTGAGTCACGGCTTCTCGAATCCACTTCCTTGACTTGTCAGATTGTTTTGTAAACCTCTAGTGCCCTGTGACAGGGTCTTCCCCTCTTAGAATGCTGAAAGCCACTTCCGCTTTCTGGACCTAATGCTGACCTGATGCAGATGGGGCAGGGTTGGGAGTGTTTGTCTTGCGCTGCCCCAGACGTGGCACCCCTTCCAGGCAGAGGCTCTCAGTACAATGGGTGGGGTCCCTCCTTTCAGTGCCTGGCCAGCCAACCTGGGGAGGCTCTCTTGCCTTTTCTAGCACAGGTTCAACTTTGGAACTCTGGATGCTCTTTGTAAAGTTGTCCTTTCTTAGTGCTTCGGGTATCCCTGTGTGAGGAGGGGTGGGAAGAAAAGCACTTGCGGGGCTGGCTCGAAATGGTGTAGGAAATTCACTACAATCTGGCAAAGCAGGACCACACCTCGGGGATCAGTCCCCAGGGAATTTCCACACCCTCCTGCTGCCTGTCCGTGCTGGTCCAGGGAGTGTCCACAGAGAACTTATCTCTTTGCAGGGAGCAGTGGATGACTGCTTTCCAGAGCCCTCAAACGATTGAGGTTTCTCTTCCTGAATCAATTTCCTTTGGAGACCGCCTAGCTGTCTCCATCGCTGTTTGCTTTGAGCCAGTGAGAGGGTATTTAAAAATAGCCAAGTCTGAAAGCTTCCGTGTGCCTGAGTGGTTCCCATCAGATAGGGTCTTCGGTCATGCTAGGCCTGTTTGTGCTGGCAGGCTCCCTCTGCCTCACTACCGCCTTCTCCGCCCACCCACCCGCCACAGCCTTCTTCCCCAGGTGGCCAGACCTCAGGCTTTGGGCTCCAACACAGAGAACCAAGAAGGCCGGGGCGATGCTTCTGCCCCTGCTGAGAAGCCCAAGGGGATGTTGTCAACAGAGTTTAAAACCCTCATTTTATTTTATCTTTTTACTTATTGATTTTAGAAAGAGATGAAGAGAGAGAGGGGGAGAGAGAAACATCAATCTTTGTTGTTCCACTTATTTTTACATTCACTGGTTGTTTCTTATATGAGCCCTGACCAGAGATGGAACCCACAACCTTGGCGTATCCCGACAACATTCCAACCCACTGAGCGCCTGGCCAGGGCCAAACCCCCTGCTAGATAAGATCTGCTGAGGCTCAGGAAGCCGCAGATTTGACTGACGTCACCAGTCCATGAGGCACACACTTAGCTGGGGCCACAGGGCAGCTAATGTAGCATCAGCTAACATAGTGTCTCTGAAAGAGGCAGGCACACCCTCCTGGGTCTGTCACCTTCATTCTCCCCACACTCTGATCACCACCTTCTATTGGTGTCTTTTTCTCCACCAGTATCCTCCCCCCAGCAATTCCCGGATGCCCCTGGGACCTCCATCCAAGGACCTCACCACTCTGGCCCTGCTGTCACCCCATCCCCATGTCTCTATGTCCCCTGTTCCCTCCTTACTCGGTTTGGATGCTTGGTCCAATGCCATAATTGCTCCTTTGCAAAACACTTTAGCCTCTGCCTTCCCCTCCTTCAGCGTGCCTGCCTGTCACCTCCCCTCTGTGCTGTCTGCCTGGCTTGTGTCTGCCCCAGGACAGCGAGCCAGGGCTGGAGAGGAAAATCGCTCCACCACATTCACCGGACTGGCTTCACAGGTGGGACCACAAGCCTCCAGTGGGCAGCCGACACTGGAGGAGGGGGGTTCAATCACCCTTTCCTAAGACATCAGCATATTCATTTTCTGAGATAATTATCACAGACTTCTTTCTCTTCACACCTCTGACATTCCGCCTGCTCCAGGTCACTCTCCCAGTTTATGCAGGAGATAAGAAGGATCCTTTTATAGCAAACTGACTTGAAACACTGGTCTCTCTTTGCTGCCTCTGTCTCTTCCCCTCCCGTTTTCTCCTCAATCCACACAACTGGACATCTGCGCTCACCCCTGTAAGAAATGACTAAATAGCTCCAATTAGCCAAAACCACTGTTTATCTCTGTCTGCTTCTTCCTCGACTTCTCAGCATCTTTTGGTATTGATGACTCTCCTTGAAACATCGTCTTTAAGGCTTCCGGGTGCCCCCTTCATCTGGGTTTCCTTCTACTTGGCCAGTTCTTCTTTCTAAGTCTCCTGACTGCGCCTCCGTCTCTATCAGGCCTCTAGAAAGGCCCCAGAATGCTTTCCTTAGCCCCCCTTTCTTATGTCTACATTTTCTTTATAGAGTTTATCCAGCTATGGTGCTTTTAATAGTATGCAAACACCCAAATCCAGATTCCCAAATTTATGTCTCCAACATCGGCCTTTCCCTGAAGCCCAGGCCTTATGTCCAACCAGCTGCTCGCTCCCCACTTGGTGTCTTAATTGACGTTTAAATATAACGTGGCTGTAACAGAACCGTAGATGCCGCCCACCGGCCCCTGGCCACGGTCCCCTCACACTTTCTCCATCTCAATAAACGGCAGCCCCCCTCCATCCAGCTGCTGTCTCCTTCGCATTCCACATCAAGCCGTCAGGGGATCCTGTTGGCTTTCCCTCCAAAACATGTCCCAAAGTAAACCCCAAATGAGAGCATTCGTCGCCCCGTCCACTGCTGCTATCTGAGTCCTTGTCACTGTCACATCTCCTGTAACCACCTCCTAGTTCTTCTTCCGCACCCCACTTCTGCCCTACTCCTCCTTACTTTCTACGTAGATCTCGCTAACATTTAAATCAGATCATGTAGCACTTCCCTGCTCAAAAACCTTGAAACATTTCTCTCTCAGCCCAAACAAAATGCAGACTCCTCACTGACAACATGGGGCTGATGTGATGAGCGGCTCACCTCCCCCCACGGCTCTGCCCTCCAGCCGCACGACAGACCACGTGCTCCCCACCTCGGAACCTGCTCCGTTTTTCTACCCAGGACTCTCTCTTTCCTCATCTTTGCATGGTGGCCTTCTCTTCTCAGAGAAGCCTGCCTAACCATGCAGTAAAGCAGCCTCTCCCACCTGATAATGCTGACACTGTCACCCCTTTTTATCTTCTCTGTGGCACTTAAAAAATTAATTTACCTGGAGGCCAAATTAGAGGACTTTCCCTTTGGGGTGAAAAGTGTATGTGTGGTCCCATCTGGGGGGTGGAAAGTCCCAGTGGCTTCTCGCGTGCCCTTTGAACCACACGGCCAGCAGTGCCCACTCTGCCCCTCACCTCCTAACCCGTACTGGGCGCTCTTCAGGAAACAGATCTCGTCACTCCTGGTCTTGTCGTAGGCAGGTGATATAATCGTAAGGGCTGACAGATTAACTTCTTTTTGGCTGTTCTTCCCACAAAATGGGGTTACATCACCTGTGTGGACCTCCAACACAGGCCTCTCCTGAGACCACTGAGACAGGAGTGATTCCAGCAGTGCCTCCTCTTGCCCACTCTGTCCTTGGAAGGTTTCTGGAAGGAATGTGGGCCACCTGTGTCAGTCTCTGGGGGCATTGGTTAAAAAGAGGTTCCTAGGCCCCATGCCAGAGGCGAACAGCTGCGCCCCAGGGGTGGAGCCCAGGAATTTTCCTGGGAATATGCATTGGCAACAGGCGCCCCAGGTGATCCTCATACGTGCTAATTTAGAGGAGGCTACTTCTAAGAGGCTGAGAAAGTCCCAGGCACAAGTTCCCAGAGCATGCCAATGCTAAGCACCACACTTCAGTGATGGAACTGTGACTGGAAATGTGCGTCCTGTGGTTCCACTGACCAGGCATTGCCGTGAGTTCGACCCAAATGCTCTGAATTCCACCAGCCACCTTTGGAAGGGACCACTGTGGGAGAGCATGGCGCTGGCCTTGGTGAAGTTCAGGATGATGACTGCACCTCTTAATTCCACACCTTGAGCTCACTCAGTCTACACTGGGAAGCCCACCCACAGGCAGCCCCTTGGGGGAAGGCACCATAGAGGGAAAAGAGTGTTTGGGGTGAGTCTTTTTCTCCATTCACTGGCTGACTGCTCAAATCTTTCCTTCCTTTTTCTCTCTCTCTCTCATTCATTCTTTTTTTTTTTTTTCCCAGTTAAGTGCTTGGCCCTGTGCTGTAACAGAAACAATATAAAAAGAAGTAAATTTCTCCTCTTTACATAGATATCTTCTTTTGAAATATTTTTATTTCACTTTTTCTAACATCAGTATAGAAACAAATAATCGTAAAAAATAAAATTAGAAATTGTCCATCAATTATGTAATAGCACTTGGTATTGCTATGAGGCGGCGGCCTGGGGCTGGCTCTCCAGGCCTCTGTGACCACTGCGGAGCCCGTAAAGGCATCAGACATTACCACACGTGGAAGTGTCAATGGAGACTTTGAGATTTACACCCAGGGGTCCTTGGGGAAGGCAGGGAGACGAGGAGAGAGTGAGTAAAACTGAGAACGGTATTGTATACACGTGGTAAGCCATAAGGTTGCTCGGGGGAGCTGGCATCTCTTGAGCCACACGAAGCAGGGACTTCACAGGCTGAACTGCCTTGGTTAATTATCTGTGTCCACTGTGGGAATAAAGGAAGTAATAGACACCGGACAACAAGTCAGAAAACACACCTGTCTTTCCCCCTCCACCTCTCTTCTCTGATCCCCTCCTCTTTTCTCTTTCTTCCTTATCTCAAAATAAAGTTCTCAGGGGATAAACTAAGCAAAATAGCTGAGATATTTAAGCTATACAAAAAGTGTGCCTTGAACTCAGTTTGCTCTCACAAAAAAAAAAAAGGGAGAAGAAAGCATCAGACTAACTGAGCCACAAAACTGCCCAGTTGACTCCAGTTCAAGTGGGTTGATGAAATTCAACTAAGTCAGTCAACTGTAGGGGATTCCAACTTTCTTGGTTACTGTGATGACTGATTTCTAGAAAGAAACAAAATGTTTGGCCTGTTTTTCCTGAATATGGAATGAGCTTTCCTGTGTATGTGTATGTATATGCGTGTCTACAGGGGGTGTGGTGAGTGTGCGCAGATACCGCACAACCTCAGGGCCCGTCTGGAAGAAGGCTGGCAGGAACACCTCTGTGGGCCCGGCAGTGCTTGTTCATATTCCTAAGGAGAGAAATCACTGAGTAGAGAAAATCTCCTTCCTTTCCTGCCTGAGGGGGCTGGCCTTCCTCCGAGGTCTCCATAAATGAATGCTCTGGGCCTCAGACCTCTGTCACTGCTCAGAGTTGGGCCAAAACAAACTTGGCCACGTGGTTAAAACTTCTCTGAAGGAAGCATACACCCTCCAGCTCTTTGAAATCACAACAAAGAAACCAGCTTCTTTTTTGTCTAACTGGAGACCATTCATTTGCATCTTTCCACTCCCAGGCCATAGAAGAAAAACAACCTTTTCCCAATGTGGGTCCCGGGGTGTATGTGTGTGTACGTACGCTCACACATGGGCCCCGATGAGATTACACGGGAAGAGAAACAGGAAAGTCAGAGCAGCAGGACAGCTCCTTGGCTACTGGTGATTGGTAGCATGTTCTGTGGGTCTGCTGCCCAGACATTGCTCTGAGTGTGACCCACATGTTCTGAATTGCAAAATGGGAGGTGCTCATGGGGGCCGAATGAGGCGGAGAGTAGAGGTTGGCAGTTTATAGGTTTGGCAAAGTATTTAGGACCATCTTTGGAGTTCAAGTTCATTGATATGGGATTTGTCCAGGCCTTATCAATAATGATTTAACACACCAATATTCTATGGCCACCGATGAGCTGTGTAGCCTGAGGGAAGTCACCCTCTCCTTCCCTGGTTTCACTGTACTCCTTTGTGAGTAAGAGGCCTCAACCGGACGACATCAAAGGTCAGAAATTCCCTGCTGGTGGGGAACACCAATGTGTGGCGCTCTACCAGGTTAACTTTCCTAACCTGTTCAGGTCTCAGTCCTCACCTTCTTGATCCTCATGCTTGGCATTAGGAAGAGCCTTTTAAAATAAAATCCTGAACCTCTGTACTTCGCCTACCCATCTGGCTTCATCATCTGGACGAGAATCAAACAGTTATTCACGGGTTAGTGACAGATTAGCAACAGTCTGATTTGATTAAAATTAGCCATTTAAATTAGGCACAGAATCTCGGAAGAGCTCAGAGCAAGCGTCTGGGCTCCCTCGAGATTTTCTGGGAAGGGCAAGAAGGTGACGTAGGTGACATTGTCAGAATCCACCAGGAGGCCTTGGCTGGCCCCAGGGAGAATTCCGTTATGGGAAACTCACTGACAGAGCTGCCTGGTCAGTCACCAGTGGTCTCCTAGGCACTCCCCCAGGGTGGTGGGGGTGATGGCAAAGGGACTCTTTGGAGATTGGGACTGGTACTTGTGGCCCGGCAGGCAACAGAGGGCGTCTATGCTTGCTCCACCCTAACTACACCGGCACAAGATGGATACAACTTACATTGTATCCTTTTGGTTTTCCTTTTCTGGTGGGACCCTGTCAAGGTTGTTGAGTCACCTATTTAAGGTACATTCGAGCCAGTACTTAGAGGACAGCCACAGCAAGGTGGGCACATCTGATATATCTAGTTACCTCTCCCTGGCGGCTCAGGGCCCGTGGGGAAGCCTTTGGCAAGAATCACGGCTTTCGGGCCCCCCGTTTGGGATCCCAGTTCTCATAGCACCAGTGATTCCAGGAAACGAGAATATGGATCACTGAGGGGAGAACTGAGACATGTCATGCTGGCAACCCAGGTCTCACTGGACATCTGGGTAGAGTGGCCCTTCTGCAGGACTCTTTGGGTATTAGGTGAGAATTGGTCATGGGGATGTTGAGCTCTAGAACGGGCCCCGGGGAGATCACCTGCCGACAAGTCCTGGGGTCCAGGGTTCACCAGTCAGGGAAGTCCTGCCTCTGGGGTAACTTGGCCTCAACCCCCTTCTCACACCTTCTCCCCGCCTCCCAAACCCCCAGTTCTGGCTCCTCTGCCCGGTTCCAGGGCTTAGCAGAGGGAGAACCTCCGGGAATTGATGTTCATCTTGGTGACTCCAATGAGCTTGAGTGGCGTGGAGAGACTGAAGGACGAGGCCAGTGGGGAGTCGCAGAAGAGGTCTGACAGCTCATCACGTTCCTCTAGCTCAAAGGTGGCATCGTTGAGCATCCGCCTGTGGAGGTCGCAGGTCTGCTCGATCTTCAGCTTGTTGATGTCACTGCGCAGACGCATGAGCTGTCTGGCCAGCTGCTGGTCCTGCAGCCGCATCTCCATCTGGAAGGGAAGAGGAGGCATCAGCAATGAGCCGGGGCACTGGTTGCTAATAGGAGACCTAACTCAACGGTATGCATCATCAATTGGTCCACTGGGAGATACGAGCATGTTCCCAGCTCAGGGAAGCGAGAGGGCACACATAGTAAGGTGACAAATGAGGACGTGCTTGACAAACAATACTATGTGCTAGGTTAGATGCTATGTCTAAATCCTTCTGGAAGAAGTGCACGTCAGTCCTGGCTTAATGGTACTTCCAGCCCAGTCTCATTGTTTACAGATATGTACAGATGGAGTTGGAGTATAAAGAAATGCATGGGAATGATAAATACCGAATTCAGGAGCACGGTTAACTCTGCGCAGGAAGGAGAGAATGCAATTAGAGAAGGTATACAGGGGTTTCGACATGTATTGGTAATGTTTCACACCTTATGTTGGGCGGTGGGTATGCCGCTATATTATCCTTGAGACATTTTTGAATGTCTGCAATATTTCTTAATAAAGTTTCCAAAGAGCGAAACATAAATGTACGCTAATATTTACTGAAGTTTTACTATAAATCAGACACTGTTCTAAGCTCTTGGGCTATGTATTAGTTCAGGTTGCTATCCAAAATACCATACACTGGGTGGCTTAAGCAACAGACATTTATTTCTCACAGTTCCAGAGGTCAGGAAGTCCAAGGTCAAGTTTCAGGCTGATTTGGTCCCTACTGAGGACCCTCTTCCTGGTTTGCAGATGGCTACTTTCTCACTGTGTCCTCACATGATGGAGAAAGATTTCTCTTTATCTTTTTATAAAGACACTAATTCTATTATGGGGGCTTACACTCATGACCTTGGAGTCAAACCCATGTAGAGTAGTCAACCGTGAGACCCAGAGGGACCCTCCCCGTGGTTGCGTAAATAAATCCAAATGGTCTCACTTTTCCCTCACTTTTCAGATTTGAGAGCAAGTGCATTGCAGGTGGAAAAATAAACAACTTCACCAGTGAGCATCTCATTTTTTCTCTCTTTTGCTTTGATGTACCTCTATGGATCTCTTCCAATGACAGACGAGAAAAATCAAGATAGAAAGTCTTATTTGGTGATAGCAAAGTATTTAATGGCAGAATCGGGATTAAAGTTTATAGCCTCTACTTCAATCCTTAGGTAAGACAACCTAAATTTTTTGCCAGCAAGAATCTGTGCTCTAGATGAGCGCCAGACCAATGACGGCAGGCTTGCCACAGGGCTGTAGGTCATCCATCCATTTATCTGGAGGCCCTAGCCATGCCTGCAACTGCACTGGGTGCTGCCTAAACCCTCTGAAGGAGACAGCGACCAGGTTTGTGTGAAAGATGGGGCTGGCTCACACTCATTGTTTTATTTGATAAGGTCTTCTGGGGGTTTTACTCAAATCACTCCTCTTGGCGGTGTTTTATAATTTGAAGATAGATCTCTTTGAAAAGCTAGGATCTGTAAGATTTACATTTGAACTTTGGCCTCAGGAATTGGACCTTTGTTCTGAAAAGACCCTTTAAAGCTGGAGACTTTCAGGTTGAGCAAGTGTCTGGGAATGTCTGTGAGATGTGGCCTGCCAGTGGGTGCCTGTTTCGGGGAAGGGGCCATTTTTCTATGGCCAATAGATCTGGTCAAAGGTCAGAGGACAATTTAGGGTTTAAAGCCCATCAGAGTCAGCTAGGCAGAGAGGTGATAGTAAGGCGCATGCCCAGTTTCCTTTGACTGGACAAAGTCCACCTGGGAGCCACCTCACATACTCAGGCCAGTCGGATGCATTCCGCTCTGCTTGAGAGGATGGAGAGGAAGAAAAGCACACTGGCAACAGGGCTGGCAACCAGCCATTCTGCTCGGCTCTGCTCCCGCAGAAGGCGGAGCCTGATTCTGAGGGCTCCTCCAGGTGAGCGTCCCAGCCCAGGAGTCTCTTAGAATGTATATTCTGTTAGGACCCCTGAACACAAATCAACTATTTCATTTGATGCTCAGAGAAACAGTGTTTGTTCTAACACTGCAAGAAAGACGGCAGCATTAGCCCTATCCTCACCCACTCAGCGGGCCACACGGGCTTCCCAAGGGTGACTTTACACCTTAAACACTAATTTGAGTCCCCACTTAAGAGGTAACCCGACTATAAGCATGTAGAAAACAGTTCCCACCACCTCCAAAGAAACCTAAGCAAAAGGTGCAAGGCTAGGAGGCTTTTTTATTTTCCTCAGAACTTTTTCCAACAGTGGTTAAATACACATAACATAAAACTTACCTTCTTAACCGTTTTAAAGTGTCCAGTTCAGGGGCATCAACGACATTGATGCTGTTGTGCCACCATCCCCGTCATCCAGCTCCGGAATGCTTTTCATCTTGTAAAACTGACACTCAGTCCCCACTCACCAACCACCTCCCGTTGCCCCTCCTTCCCGCCCCTGGCCACCCCCGTTCTGTCCTCTGTCTGTATGAATTTGACTGCTTTAGGAATCTCATATGAGTAAAATCTGCAGTATTTGTCTTGTTGTGACCAGTTAATTCCACTTAGCACAATGTCCTCACAGCTCATGCAGCTGAGAGGCTTTTTATAAATTGTTTTCAGGAAGTTTTAGTGAGTGCGCATCTCTGCCGATGCTGTGTGGAGGACAGAGGTTCCTGAAGATGGTCACGGAGAGCCAGGTCTGGGGATGGACCACTCCTGCCTTTTCCTCTCTTTTCTGCAACAGAGACTCTTGGGCAGTGATGATAGCACAGCCCCGCCTTCTGCCACATCATGTCACAGGCAGTTTCCCACATTATTTACTGCGTCTTCCCACAGCTCTAGATGAGAGGTGTTTTAATCTGTCTTGTGTTTGGGGAGGCCAACTTGGAGAAGTTAAGAAACTGTTCACAGTGGCACTCGGGTCACAGCGGGGCTGTCAGAGCCCAGAGCTGGGGCCTTTCTGTGACTTCTGTCTGCCTGGAGTGGGCTGGGTCCCAGAGGCAGCAGACGTGGGAAATCCATTGCTCTGGGGTTAGAGTCTGGGTTCAGGCTGAACCTCACTCCTCAGCAGCCGCGTGGCTTGGGCAAGTCACTGATGTTCCCTGAATCTCTGTCTCTACATCTACAGAAAAGGCATGATGCTTATTCCAAGAACTGAGAGAAGCAAATGAGGTGGTGAGGAACATGCCAAGTAACATGCTGAACAATGCCAGTCAGATGAAGGTAAGTGGTTCCCAGCTTGAGCCTTTTCTTCCCAGACCAAGGTGCAGGATATGGAAACTAGCCAGGGCCTCCCCGTTTTAAGACTTTATTTTAAAAAACCTGAGAACCTGGCCCTGACTATCTGTGTGGACTTAATGCATTCCCTGGCAGAGGCTCAACTGTCGGATGCGACGACTTCTAATCCCCGTCCCGGGGATAAAGGACTCTCAGCGGTGCAGCCCATAATGCCAGCAACCCTGTAATTAGGGCCTAGTGCTTGGTGAGGGGGGAAGGAATGTCACTGCATCACTGTCAGCACACAGGGCTCCTTTTCCTCAGGGGAGAAAGCCCATGAAGGGGCGGGGGGCGGAGGACCAGTGGCCTCTTGCAATAACTGTTTGTGGTCTCTGCTGGGCTGTAGCTAACACGGGTTTGTTTCCTCCAGTCGGACAGGAATGCTTCTTAAGTTGTTTCTTAAGATACAAGGTGAATCCCCAATGGCAGGATTAAGTAGTTAAAGGCGGTAATTACACTGCTGTGCAAGAGGAGACATCCTTAGCTAGGCTCGGTAGCTGAGGGGTGGTGAGAGGCTGGGGAGAGGAGGCACCCAGGAGAGGGGCCAGTGAGGAAAGTCAGAGAACAGGCCAATCCAACATGAGTGTGTAAGTGGCTTGCTGTGAGGTTTCTTTAGTCCGGTCTCATGGGTCACCAGCGATTTCCTGGAGCTTTAGAAGAGAGGCTCTTCTGCCTCTGAGCTGGGCGACATAAAGACAGAGCCTGCAGTAAAATGAGGTGGATAACATATGGCGGTTCCTCAATAATGTAAACATAGAATTACCATAGGATCCAGCAATTCCACTTCCTGGTGTGCACCCAAAAGAGCTGAAAGCAGACACTCAGACAGGTACTTGCACACCTGTGCTCACAGCAGCACTACTCACAGCTGCTAAAACGTGGAAGCAGCCCAAGTGTTCATTGATGGACGAATGGCTACACAAAACGTGGTACACCCATATAAACAAATATTTAGCCTTCAAAAGAAAGAAAATTCTGACACATGCTACAACATGGGTGAACCTTGAGGACAATACATAAATGAAAAAACCCAGACACAAGAGGACAGACACTACACAATTCCACTTACATGAAGTACCTACAGTAGCAGTCAAATTCATAGAGACAGAGGAGGGGACGGTGGTTGCCAGGGGCTGGGGAGAGGGGGAGTCGATACTGAGTTTCAGTGTGGGGAGATGAAAAGGTTCTGGAGGTGAATGGTGGCCACAGTTGCACAACATTGCCAATGTACTCAATGAACTGTGCACTTCACATCAAGTTTACCATGTCAAGCACTTTATATATATATAACCACAACTGAAAAAACAACAAAAGCCGTAAACGTGTGGGGTGTGGGGTGACCACCTGACCTGGTTTGCCCAGGATCTTCCTGGTTTTTGGCCCCAAAGTCCCATAGCCTGGAAGCCTCCGTGGCCCCAGCAAACAGGAATGGTGGGTCACCCTACCTGCAGCAAGCGTGGCTGCAAGCCCTGGCAGCTGAGGACACGTCCTGGCCAGCCGGAGACACCGTCTGGGCCATGTAGTCTTCAGCTTGCGCAGCGGTGGGCACTGAGCAGGAGGCCAAGGGGCCGAGGGGCCGAGAGACTGACGGCCTGCCTGGGGTGCATTAGAGGTGTGGTGGCCACAGAGGGAGGGAGAGCATTTTGTTCTTTGCGAGCAGCCCCTGCAGCATTTGGGAGAAGCAGCATTTTGGGGGAAATCTGGAGAATTTGCTTCCTTTCCCAGCATCCCTTGCCCACTTCCTCTGTTTACTCGCTCTGTCTAAAACACTACCTGATCTCTTGGCATCCCAGGGAAGCAAATACCTTTATTCCTAGTTGCCAATGGGATCTACTTGAATGCTTTCTTGGGTCTGATATCCGTAGGTCTAAAGTGTCCTAAAGATTTTAGGACATTAAAGAAAACAACAAAGGACATAAATATCAGACTGTCAGCATCAGAAGCAATTCTGCTAAAGGTGCCACCTTCAACCCAGTGCGGTGTCTGCTTCCTGAAACCAGTGCAAATGTGTGGATGTCACACAGATCCCCCTCTTTCCAACAAAAGGCTTTCATGGAACCCTATTCATGATCTGCTTTGTTTCTATTTGCTAGTCCTTTGTCTTCTGGAGAATTGTACACTTTCCCTTTTGAAAGCTTATGTTCTCTTAGTTTGGAAAAACAAGAAGACAGTGACAATAGCTGGACACATAGTCCTGTGCAAATCTGAAAGCACATTCGGGGCAGAAATTTCCGAATGCATCTCTAATACTTGTCCCAGAGAAATCCCAGCACCCAGGGTGGGCAACCAGAAGTGAACAAATAGGCTGGGATGGAGAGCATCGCAATTAGCACAGATCTGGGCAGACAGAAGCCAGTCCCAAGGTGATCAAGTGTTTTGTTCAATCCCTATTTCTAAGGTTCCTATCTAAGCTGTCTGAGCCCAACAGCTGCAATTAGCCCTTGACTGATGTTGAAGAGAGACTGGGAATGAACTCCAGGCCATGTTCTCAGCCGTGCATGAGGGAACAGACATGCTCTGTTCTCTCACGAGATTTAATTCTTGAAGCTTGAAGATACTTTGTGTAACCTGTCCTGAAATGTCCAGCTTATTCTTTTGATCAGTGCTGTGTAGGAACGCGTTTAGAAGCCTGGGTAAAATATTCTGCATTATCTGATCTTGGGCTTGGCCTCTGACAAAGAGCCAGGATAGTGCGGTTAAGAAAGAAGGTGAGTGGGGGTCGTTGAAGTGGGCTGCTAGATGGCAATTTAGATTCTGGGGAAAATGTAAGTTTTCTCCCTACACCCCTAGAAACCAGATTGAGCCTGTGAATTTATTTCCAGGGGAAGCTTTCGGCTCTGGGGAAGGTGAGCACCTGTTCTAGAAGGTCTGTACTCTGGAGGGAGCAGACCACCGCTCCCGGCCTGCAGGGGCCGTGCTCATAGCCGCCATGACCTTGCAGCAAGGCAGGTGCCAGGCTGGTTCTGAGTTCCTATAAAAGAGACCCGCAAAAGTTCCCCTGGCCCTTCCACCATGTGAGGACACAGTGAGAAACCTGTGACCCAGAAGAGGGCCCTCTCCTGCTCCCGCTGGTGCGCTGACCCTGGACTCGCAGCCTGAAGGGACTAAGAACAGTCCTAGTTCAGCCCCTAATGAGATGAGTGGCTCTGGGCAGGTGATATGACCCTTTTTTGGAAAGAGGATGCTGATCCCCTCCCCTGACCTCATAACACTGCTTCCTAGAATGAGGGGGGCCTGGACACTGTACACCCAAGAAAGAAACTGTGTGCCCAGAAGCGGGAGTGGGAAAGACAGGCTCAGGTTAGCCTGTCCACTGCCACTTCTCACCTGCACCAGAGCCCCCTTGTCACGCTCTCCTCCTTGCTTCCTGTGACAGGCAAGTCTCTCCCCTTCTTCAAATCTTTCAAAGGTACAGGCCGCTCTCCTGGTGCCCTGCTCTCTCCAGCCTCAACTCCCCCATTCTGAGTCCCTCAGTCCCCCACGGCAGCCACACTGGGTCTTTGTCCCCTCCCCTGGAACCACTCCTTTCCACCCCATCATCCTTCAGGTCCTGCTCAGCCTTCACCTGCACCTCCCTATCTCTGCAGACTGGGTGGCACGTCCCACCACGGGTAACTCCTAACAAAGTACCTACACATGCTATTGACTGTGTCAGCCTACAGGGTGGGTGCGGCAGTATTAGCATCTCTATCAAGTGGCTCGTCCTGTGTCACAGAGCTCATGATGCCAAAGCACTTCAGGATTTAAAATGGGAGCAGAGTACCCTCCCAGGCATGAGTATCCTTCGCTGGGACATGAGAAGGTCCAGGCTTTCCAGTGTGGACCTTCCCCAACTTGCTGAGTGCTGCCCAGGACAGCAAGTGGGAGCTGTCTAGGACCGACAGCCAGTCCCAGGGCTGTGCTGCTTGGGCCAGGTTGCTGGAGTGGAGCCCACAGCATGGCTATCCCCACTGGGCCCCCAGACAGACCACAGGAAAGGCTGGCTCCCTCGCCTCTTTGAACCAACATGCCTTTCGAGAGGATATACAGAGAGAAGACACCCCAGGTGGGGACCATCTCCCTGCTCTATCGGGAGCTCCCGGCAGTGCCTCCTGAGCTCCCTCCTGCAGGAAGCACCGCCTGGCACAGGCAGGATCACACTTCATTGAGCAATTGCCTGGAAATCAGCGGCCAGGGCAGTTGTCAAAGGGGTGGTAAGGCGCCCTGGCATCCTGAGAGAGCCCTCAGGAGAACTCTGAAGCACCAGTGTTGGGATTTGTAGACTTTTCTTGAGTTCTGGGCTTCCCAGTGCGCAAACTAGTGGAGTGTGAGTTTCACGTCTGATGCTGGGTGAAGAACAAAGTGTGAGTGGTGTCAGGAGTGTCACAAGTGCCTGTGGGGGAATCTCAGGCCACTGGCCCATTAAGTGGTCACAGGCAGAGTGGGAAAAGCATAAACTTTCTAACTAGATTAGACTTCCAATCAGGTTCTACCACATCCTAGCCTGTGACTTTAGGAAAACCAATTAGCCTAGCCCTGGGTTTTGTCATTGTAAAATGGGGGTAATGAATACCTACCTGGCAGGGTGCTGTGAAGGGACATGGTCTGGTCTGGGCTTCACCTGCTGGCGGGCCTCACAGCAGCCTACAGGACTGGGGCGAACTCAGAGCCCATTTCAGGGGTGGGGCATCTGCGACCCAGTTTCCCTCAAGTGCCAGAGTCAGGGGATATGTTGAAGCTGTGCTCCCCGCACCCCCACACTGCACACCCCGGGTGCTCAGCAAGGTCTCCAGAAGTGCCAAGTGCTGTGGAATGTGGCCAGCGCTGGCCGTGGGGCGGCCGACATGAGTGTGAAATGAGGAGGGCTGTGGGATGGAGGGGCTGGGCTGGACCCGTGACCAGCGGTCTGACGGGCCCTCAGAGGATCTTTCTGCAAATTGAAAACTGAGGGTTGACCATCCCTTTGGTTGCTTCCTGCTCGAGGATTTGATGGCTCTGCTCATAGTTCTAACCAGCGCTATTGGAGTTAGTGCTATTAGAAAGAGGAGGTTTTGTCCCCGTCTACCACGGGTGCTGGTGGGCTGCCTGCCCTGGGTGGGAGCTAGATGAGAGAATGGGAAGATTCTTCACTCACCCAGGACTGGCCTTCTTCCTGGCTCTTGAGCAGCCTTCTGGCTACAGTTCGTGGCTCCTGTGTACCAGGCTCTCGGTATACACTTGGAAACCGTCTCCATGCCATCAAGGGCTTAGCCACCTTGCATGGGCCTCTCTGGGACCTTCCCGTGGCTTCTGTCTGTTCTCTGGCTGTGTCTGACTCAGGCTTGCACCCAGGGACACAACCAACACCCACCTACTGGGCAGCGCCCAGTTTTTCAGGCCCTGACAGCAGCCTGGCAGGGAGAGGGGCACGTCCACAAGCTTGCAAAATAATACATCCCTCAGAAAGGAATTGTTCAGTGACAGGGAACACCTCAGGCTTGGACTGTCCCTCCTGAACCTCTCTGCCACCAGACCTGGCCTTTGTATTATAATAATGAGCACCCTTCTCGGAGAGAGGGGAGTTCGTGGAAAGAGGGCAGCATCGAGTAAACTTTGGAGAGTAACAGCCCAAAATTCCAGGAATTGAGAGGATGTGTTGAATGAGCATAAAACTTCATGAAATGCAAAGTATATTCCCACCCATTTGATCATAGGAGTGACTGGCTGTGTAGCAGCCATTCAAAGCAGGAGTTCTGAGGTCAGGCAGATCTGGGTTCAAATCCCTGCTCTGCTGGTTGATCTTGGACAAGTCACTGTACCTCAGCATTTTCTTCTGTACAATGGGGATAGTGATAGTGCCCATTAAGTGATGTGATGCATATAGATGAGCATAACCTAGTACCTGACTGTTCCAGGAACTCAGCAGACACTTGGTGCCCTCTTTGGCCCTCCTCCATGTCCCTCCACAGCACCCTGCCAGGTAGGTATTCATTACCCCCATTTTACAATGACAAAACCCAGGGCTAGGCTAATTGGTTTTCCTAGAGTCCCACGGCTAGGATGTGGTAGAACCTGATTGGAAGTCTAATCTAGTTAGAAAGTTTATGCTTTTCCCACTCTGCCTGTGACCACTTAATGGGCCAGTGGCCTGAGATTCCCCCACAGGCACTTGTGACACTCCTGACACCACTCACACCACGGAGTGTAAATGTCCATGGAGAGCAGGGGATGGGTCTGCATTTTAACAAATGTCCTGGTGCCTCATCCACACGATACATTAGACACTAGCATGTCGTTTAGTTATTAAACTGGGAGGGTGGCCATCAGAGGAACTGGGTTTTAAATTTTTTTTTAATCACACCAGAGGATATGTTTATTGATTTTAGAGAGAGGGGAAAGGAGGGACGAGAGAGAGAGAGAGGGAGAGAGAGAGAGAAGGAAACATCTATGTGAGAGAGAAACATTAGTCGATTGACTCCCATACACACCCTGACAGGGAATCGAACTTGCAAACTTTTGGTGTATGAGACGACACTCCAACCAACTGAGCTGCCCAGCCAGACCTGGGTTTTAATTATTAGAGGAGAAATAAAGAGAAGCTGAATGTCAGTTATACTTCAAGATGTGGATTGGGGTGCTGAGGAAGTTGGGGGTTTGTGTATTTCCTTTCGGTTAATTTCATCATCCACTTTGCCTGGCACATGGTGACCACTCACTGTGGACCTCAGCTCCCCGAGCATGTTGGAACTATATTTATTGTACCTCTAGTATAGCTCTTGTTACACATGGCACTGTGTTTACCTGTCTGTTTCTTCCACAAAGGGGGACACCCCATAAAGACAGGAACCCTGTCTCGTTCCCCTGGCCTCTATCCACACCGGCACCTAAGCACAGGCACCCGGTGAGTGTGGGTCATCCTGACTAGACAGGGAACTGGACCAAAGGGCCCCTGCCTGTCTCTTACAGCCCAGGGCTGCCTGGTGCTGTTATTTCGGTTGAATACAGCCACCAGGCCTCTTCTCCTTCCCTCTCCCCTCTCCTGTGCACTGTGAGACAGCCAAGAAAAGGAAAAGAGGTGAGACCTCCTTATTCTTAGTCCACTTCCTCTCGTTGGTGGATAGTCCCCACATCAGCAACTATCATGCTGAGTTGGGAGCTTCTGGGGATCACAGGCCTCATTTTTCTTATCTTATTCCAGGAGCTTCTAGGACCAGAATCTTCATTTTAACAAGAGACCTCCGTCGCCTGTGCACACATTAGAGTTTGAAGTCACTGCCCTGAGAGACACTCTACCGTGTGGCCAGAGTGGCATGTCCCTCTGCAGAGGAGCCACCTCTCCAACCTCATCTCCTGCCTCTTTCCCCCAGGCTCCCTACTCCCAGGGGTGGAGGCTGAGTTCAGGCTCTGGCTCTGCCACTTACTAGTCATATAATTCTAAGCAGGCCATCTGACTGCTGTGAGCCTCGATTTACTCCTCTGTAAAGTGGAGACAATAACTGAAATCATATCAGTCTGTTGTAAGAACCAGAGAGAACGGACTGAGGGCTGGGACTTCCTCATTCAATCTTGTTTCCCCCTTTGCCCACATCCCCACCATTCTGTCAACTGCTGACATCTCTGTGAATTTACATTTTTTAGGAATCACACAGCAAAGCCCTTGCAATCAAATCAAATGTCCTTGAAAGATCCTGTGTGGTACAGTGGCTAAGAAGAACATAGGTGATCCAACCAGATGGGCCCCTGTTCAAATTTCTACTCTCTCACTTATTGCTACATTTCGCCCTGGGCCTGTTTCTTCTTTAGTAAAATGGAGGTAACAGGAAGGTGACGTGACAATCAGAAGAGGTAAGTAACACATTGATGTACCTGGCACACAGTGAGCACTCAATTAGTGACAGATCTCTTATTATTACTCTAATTACCCGCCCCTGGGAGCACAGAGAAGTAGAGGGAGGGTGGAAAATATCATGCAAATATAAAGCATTAGTAACAATGCTGATATTCCCTGTACTTATTTAAGACAGCCTTTGGCAGCCAAGTTAGTCCTGGCAATTGATGCTCCTCTCTCCACCTGTGGAATATTACTCTATCCTTTACCCATGGTTGTCCTTGACCTGACTCACCTTCTTCCTCTCAGCCAGCATACTCCGGCCAGGCACCTTGTCCTGCTTAGCAAGAAAAATGGGCATGGCCTTCAGGCCCTGGCAGTGGTTCACCCCCTTGGTTGTACTCTGAAGTACTGGGGAGCTTTAAAATCTACTGATGCCAAGGACTCACCCCCCGCCCCACCCCTCAGATGTCCATTTGATTGATCTGGGGTATGGTCTAGGATGTGGGAGGTTTCAGGAATTCCGGGGTGATTCTAATATGTGGCCTGGCTTGAGAGGCACCTCTCTCATCTACAGGATGAGGACAAGCTCTAGAGAACTCCCCACTGGTTTACACACAGGGGATTCCACCTCTGATCTCGGCCCCAAAGGGGGGCTGATGGGGATGTCACTTAGGAAGTAAAAGCCTCTGCTCCCAAAAGCCATAGAACCTCAGATGAACCCTAAACAAACAAATTGAATCCTTGATTAATCGAAATATTTTCTTGTTCCTCTTTAAGAAGACAAATGAAAGAAGTTCACCCTCAGGAATTTAAAGGGCAGCTTCCAGGGTCTGTCCTGGCCACTGTGGGTCCACCTCTGCTCCCTCTTACACCTCTTGAGCACCCAGCGGTGGTGCAATGTCTGGTGACACATTGAGAATCCACAGGTGTCCCGTCTTTTACGCAAACTAAGTTCCACCCCAGTTACTAAAGGCAGACGTAGTAGAATGATGTTTTTTAAGAAGCAGTCCCAACAACAAAGATGAAAACCAAAAACAAGATTTCCAACCAATCCGATGCCTCAGTCTCTGAACACCCTCTGCCCCAGCCCCGGTTATGTATTTCAACTCACGGGGAATTCCAGGCCCCAGTGGGGATGTATTTTTTAGGATTATGCAGAACAGGCCTCTGCCTGTGCAGTTGACTCAGAAGTTACCAGTGGCTCTGGGAGGCAGTTGGCCCTTGATGACTTGCTCACCTGCGGTTAGAGTGGCCTGACTAGGCAGGTGTGACCTGGGCCGCAGGTGATGGGGCGGGTGGGGAGGGTTAGCATCACGCCTCTGCTGAGCTCTGCTGAGAGAGGCCACCAGGCCCAGGATCAGAGATTCTCCCTGGGTGAAGGGCACACAGCTCTGCATGCCCACCGCCTTTGGGAGCCTGCTGTGCCCGTGGGCAGAAAAAAGATTGAATTGCTGGCCCCAGTTCCCAAACCCATGCCTGTCACTTACATGCATTTCACCTGGACACCGCCTAGCCCTGACTTCCAGGAGGATTCCCATCCTGCCTCTGAGGCTCAGCCCAAAGCCCTCACCGCAGGCCTGCCCAGCCACGCGGGTCTCAAGTGCGGCTGCGTGTGCACCGCTCAGTGTCGGCAGAGCACCACTGGGCTGAGCCTGCGCTACTTACGGCGGCCTCGCCACGGCTCTGTGCCCCGACAGCTCTGCCCTGAGCTCACACCACTACCCAGCACCATGCTGCAGGCACAGGGACAGCCCCGCTTGCTGAATGAATGGCCACAGGGGCCAGGCAGCAGCTTCGGTGGAAGGCAAGGTGAGAGGGCTTCAAAGAGAAGGAGGGGCAGTCATACTCCAGGAGACCCCTGCCAGGGACAGAGTAGGAGACTGTGCTGTCAGGGGTAGCACTGGGAAAGGCCGGGGACACCTTTCCTGGGCTCGGGTTATCATGGGCGACACTTGGCTTCAGAAATATCTGCAGTTAGGGGCTTAAGGATGCACGGATGTCATGTAACCATGTAGCAATGAAGTCTACCCTTGATTTCAGAGGAAGACAACAGACTGCAAGTGGGAGAGGTAGAGATGGGGGAAGAAACAAAGAGAGACAGAGACAGAGACAGAGACAGAGAGAGACAGGCACAGAAATACACACAGAGAACAGCATTTTCTCTGGGTATCCTTAGAGGGGCAGCCACTCACCAGTTCCTTCCTGAGCCAGGCTATAGCTTCGTCTATGTTCTCAAAGCCCTCCAGCTTGCCAGTGGACCGGGTCCCATCATCCTGGCTGGCACTGTCATTAGGCGGGGGATGCTGCCTGGGTTCTCTTGGCAGGGAGGGCTCTTCCTCCCCACAAGCCCCCTCCTCAGCAGCTGGCCTCGGGAAGGGCCATGCCTGTTCCTCCAGCCTGGCCTGCCATTCCAGGTAGGACGGCCTGCGGGTCTCCAGCCTTAGTTTCTCAGTGAGGGCCTTCAGGCTCCGGAGGTGGTCATCAGGAGGTGGGGCAGCTCCTGCCAGCCCCTCTTCTTCTTCCACTTGGATCTGGGGTACAGACATTCTAGAGTCTGCAGGGGCAGTCAGACATGAGAGGTGGTGGAGGTGATGAGGGAGTCCTGGCAGGTTAGGTAAGGTTGGTGCCCGCTCTGGAATGATGTCACCCAGCTGGGGCCAAGGCTCCTGAGGGCATCGCTGGGACGTGAGCAGCTCCCGGAGCCCAGAAGGACCGTGGACGAGCCGCACAGAGTGTCCTCCAGAGCAGCTGCAGAGCTTTGGGTTTTAAGATTCTTTCCGGAGTCCTGTGGGTGCTATGTTTCGCAAAAGGCAGGAACAGACAAGCGTTAGCAGGAATCTTTGGGGGCAGCTTTGCCAAGAAGATCTATCAGTCCTAGAGATGCGGGCGGCTCAGAGATGGGTGGGGAAGCAGCTCCTCCTCGTGGGGAAGGGCGAGTGGTGAGAAGTGAGAAGCTGCTGGCCGGTAAGGGCCCTGCAAGAAGGGTGCGAACAATGTCAGCAGAGGATGTGAACAAGGCTTGCGGGCTCCGGGCTCCCCAGAAGGGGACACTGAGGCTCAGAGAGGCTCACTGACAAGGCTGCTAATTGCTACCTTGGGACTAGAAGTGAGGCAGAGAAATGAATGACAAATCAATACTTTGTACAGAGTTTCACCGTTTATGAAATGATTCCACCTCTATTGTCTCATAATCCTCACTATAAGTATAATTATTTGCATTTGTCCCCATTTCACATGTGAGGCACCTGAGTCTCTGACTCACCCAAGAGCTCCCAGCAATTAGCAAGGACAAGGCCAGGTCATTTGATTCTGAGGGCTCAGGCCTCTCTGAGTGGCAGCTGCCTGTGGGTCCCCACGCAGAATGCAGGTGTGGCACCGGGTTCAGGAACCACCGACCCCGCCCCACCCTGCCCACCACAGCATCTGTCCTCGGGCACCAGCTCTTCAGGGCCAGACTTACAGCACACTCTCAGCTTCAGCCTCCAAGAACAACACCTTACCTCACCTCCACAGAGGAGGCAACAAATAAACCTGCAGCCAATGAGGAGCTGACTGCACTCACGGTTGATTGTTAAACCAAGTGACTCACCATTCTAGGAAGATGGTTATCACATCCGTGCCAGTACTGCAGTGCCTCCTGGGCAAGGGCTCCAGCTCTCTCATCTGATTCGGCCTCCCCACCTCTGGGAGAAGGCTGAGCCAAGGGGCTTGCCCCATAAAGTCAGGGCCCAGGGTAGAGAAGTAACTCACAGTTAGAATTTGGCCCCAGCACCCTGACCTCCATGTCCCTGCACCCACAGGGTGCATCAGAGCAGGAACATTTGATCTGGCCTATGGAGAGAAGTTCTTGGCTTTCAGGGTATTTTAAAAATCTGGGCTGAGGGCAAACTGTGAAAAAGAAGGAAGTGACATGGAGCAGCGTCCAAGACAAAGCTTACTTGAAAAAACAAGATGTTCACAGCCTGGAGAGGATGCCACCCTCCGTGTGAACTGGATGGGAGGGAGGGAAGGGAGATTTTTATTGACTTGTATGTGCCTAAAAAGAACTCTGCAAGGAGAAAAACTAGAACTAAGGGTCGTGAGCGCTCACCTGGGGTAAGGGGGAGTTGGCATTGGGAGACAGTGGGCAGGCAAAGGAGGAAGCAGAATTGGGAGGGAGGCAAAATAGAAACCCAGGCTGGGCCACCCAGGGAGGCTGCCTGGTTTCTCTCCAATGCGGACATGGAGAGGCTCGAGGAGAGCAGAGCTTGCTGTCTGTTCCAGACATTTCTACAACTCCCATCCGCTGTGCAATTGGACCAGAGGAAGATTGGCTGCCCTCTCCCATGCTCTGATGCCCCTGCTTTGGGGCATCCCTGAGAAATGAGGAGGGGTATTCCACCTCATGTGATGGCAGAGAAACCCTGATTTCACCTCCAGCCACACAGGCAAAGATCCCCCAAGGAATTTCCACAAATGTAGATTATTGCAAGGCCGCACTCCTAGAGGCGGTAATTCAGTTAACCTGGGGTGGGGCTCGGGGTCAGCATATTGTCAAAGCTCCCCAGGGGGTCTGAACGAGCCTCCAGGGTTGAGAACCACTGGTCTTGAGATAGAAACACTAGACGTGGAGTCCGGCGGCCTCAGCTGTAGGAGTTGTCAGGCTAGTTTAGCCTTGGTTTGCTCACCTATGAAATGGGGCTGTAATACCAGCCCCTTAGGTTTGGGGCATCAGCAGAACTAAGGTTGGTCCCAGCACTCTGGAGGCTTAGCGTGCTCCCAAATGGCGGGGTGTCCTCATGGGTGTCTTTCTGTGCAGTCTCAAGGTCACATGGGCGTCTTTAGAATCTCTCCTAATCTAAAGACTAATTAGCAACTTTCTGGGGCCCCTCCCAGGTTCCTCTTCCTCTTTGTGGAGTGTGCCTCGGGGCAGCTTTACCCTACGGGGCTTCTTCCCACTGACAGGGGAGCTCTGATTATTTCCAGCAAAGCTTTTTGGAGGATCGAATGGCAGACAACCACGAGCAGATGAAACTGACAGGAAGACCCAGGTCCCTTTCATCTCTTCCAGTTGCACATCCACCCAAGAGGGCTGGGCCACCCACACCTGGAGCGAGAACCTGTTAGAGAAAGATCTCCCCTTTGGGTTGGGCGACAGCTATGACTGGATGACTTTATGTGGCTGCCTCCTCGGGAAGGGGGAGGTTATTTTAATTAGTGGTTTCTAAATCAATCTGGAGGTCTGCACAGACGGAGTCAGGGCGACTTGGAGGCATTGACAGAGCGCCAGTGCGTTGTGAGTCAGCTACGGGTGACCCTTTAATCAGCGCAGCTTTGGGAGTGCATCCCTGTTCACATCGCTGACCTGTCCAGTAGCCCCGGGCAGCCCCAGGGAGGAGTCACCCCATTTCACAGATGGGAAAATCAAGGCTGCAAGGGGCAAAGGGACCCATCCATGGCCACAGGCAGGTGCTCAGAGCAGGACTTAGGCACAGAGTCTTCAGACTCTGCTCGGCTCTTTCCACTCCAGAGAGTGGGGGCCTGTGGGTCAGATCCCTGGGGCACCCAGTTCCCAGTTCTCTGATCATGGGCTTGTTGCATTACGACCATTGTGCTTCCGAGTGCTCTTCCGAGAAGTTGGGGGTCACCAGGACCGGCTATGTAATTTGCCGGGCTTGGTGCAAAGTGAGAATGCAGGGCTCCTTGTTAAAAAGAACTAAGGATTTCAAGACAGCAACAGCAGAGCGTTAAGCCCAGTTCAGGGCCCTACAGGACTGCCTGGGTCCCTCATTCACGACATGGCTCCTGGGGGTAATACTACGGACTTCATGGGCCGTTGTGAGGAAGATTAAACTAACAAATAGCAAGCCCTTAACATTGTGCCTGCTCTACTTTTTAAAAGTATACCTTTAAAGTCACCTTGTAAAAAATATTATTCTTAACTTATATAATTTTACTAACCAATGTCACCCAATACATTTAATTTTTAAAATATTATTTTTAGATGGTAAGACCTGTCAGTGCCGCGCATCAATCACAGCACCAGCCAGCCCCTCCACTGCACTGAGTGGCCGTCCTGTTGGGCCATGACCTGCGGGGCAGCCTGCGCCAGCCTCTGTGTCCTTCCGTCCTGCCTGGAGAGCCAACTGAGAGAGGAAGCCAGTTGACCTCACCTTCCCCCAGATTTTCAGGGCTCAGGTACATTTTCGTCCTGCCAGACTAGGAGATCTGCCATAGGAAGGAAAACAAAAGCCCAGCTCACAAAAATGCCACACTAGACCCCACCCCCTTCCCTCCCTGCTCACATCTGAAACACGCCTGCTCATGGCTCAGGGCCCCAGGTGACCCAGGTATCCGTGTGGCAAGAGCAAGGGCTGGGGCCAAATGCCTCAGCTCTGGCTCCATATCTGCTACCAATGAGCCTTGGCTAGAAGGGCCGTGGGGGTTTTCCCTTCGTCAGGAACTTCCAGGGTTCGAGTCCTGGAAAACCTGGGCAGGTGGCTTTCTTACATCTAACCTAACTCCTTCCTGCTCCTGGGAGCACATTTTCTGTTGCTCTGGGCTTTGCAAAGGCGAACACCCTGAGGAGGAGGCCAGACCTGGGGCTGGGCATCCGGAAAAACAGGGTCAGACCATAACCCTACCAGGCTGAGGTGAGCCCCGCCAGGCAGTTCTTCACTCCACCCCCTGCAAGGGACCAGCCTCTGGGGCTTGTCAGTCTGTTTGCAGCAGGGACATGCCAGCTCCAGGGGACCTAATCTGCACACAGGGATTGCTGTTCGAATGCCTGGCTCACTCTGGACGATGGAGCACAGTGGCGGCCTGGAGGGGAGGAAGCTGTGCCAGCCATGAGCTAGTCTGCCTGGCTGCTGGAGGAGCCATGTGGGCACAGCTCGGCCATTCAGCCAGCACCTTGTCTCACGATGACCTAATCCATCCACAAGGACAACTTTCAAACCCACTTCCTAGATGGGTTCCAAGGTCAGGGGATGGTGCAGGGGCTGCTGACCCATTCTCTCTCCCTCTCTCTCTGGCGAAGGTAGCATGAGCTCATTCACTGGCCACACTTACTCACTCAGCCCCTATCACCCTACTGCCTCCAGAGAAACTAGAAAGCCACCCTCCCTCTGTTTGGATCTATGGGCTTGTGTCTGCTCTTTCCAGTCTTAGGTTCTTCCCTAGGACCATTTCATTTTTTCTCCAAAATACACAATCTTCCCAACACTCCTGTCCCACTGAATTCCATGCTCTCTCACGCCCTGTGACTTTGTACAGGCTGTTCCCCCCAGCTTGTAGTGCCTTTTCCTCCCTTCTGCGCCTCAGTTCTCAGTAATCTTCTGCTTCAGGAAGTTCTCCTTGACTTGCTGGCGCTGTGTGTGCCTGGGAAGCAGCGAGAGCACAGCGGAGAAGCAATGATGCCACCACAGCAGTGTTAGCCACTGCTTACTCAGAGCGCACCACGCCGGGCACTGTTGGAAGAGCCTCACGTGCACTAACACACTTCATCCCCGCAATGACCCTGTAGGTAGTATCATTGTCTCCACTGCACAGGTGAGGAGACGGAGGCACAGAGTGAGTGGGTAGCTTGCCCAAGTTCACAGGACTAAGTGGTAAGGCTAGGATTTGAATCCCTGAAGCCTGGCTCCTGCCTGGCTTGTAACCACCAGACTTACTGGCCCTTTCAAGCCCTAGCACTTCTACCAGGGACTTTCTTGATGGCATCCTCTATGCAGGCTGAGCTCCATGAGGGTGAGAACCAGGCTTTGTGTCCTGGAACCTCCAGCATTTAGTGCCATGCTGTTTTCTCTAAATATGCATGGGCTAAATGAACAAATAGAACAAATCCCCCCTCCCCCCCCCCGCCCCCACACACACACAGCTGTGGCCTCTACTGGCCCAAGTGTGAGCCAGGCCAGACAGGCTCAGAGAAACAGCTCGGACCAGGACTTCTGTGATGGCTGAGGTGCTGGCTGAGTACCTTCTCCACCTGCTCTCATAAGACCCGACTTGACCTCACAGGCTGTCAGGCCCAGGAAGACAGGAGCAGCCTCACCCTGCATCGAGTGTCAGGACTAGGAGCTGCCACACAGAGAGGGGACACAGTGTCACAGGTACAGCAGGAGGACCTCCTCTCTGTCCAACATCGTGCGGTAATTCCCACTCAGCATCTCTTCCTTCCTTCTGGAAAGAGCAGTTTTTTCCTGTGGGGAACCCCTCTGCATGCTTCTTGGGGACAGTCTCCCTCTTGCCTCAGGGCAGTCACATGACTCAAGCTGAGCCAATCAGAGCCTCCTGGGTTTCTGTGCCAGCACCATCAGAAGCCACATGTTCCATGCTGGCCTGGGGCTGCTGGCTCACTCGCAGGCTCACCAGGGTCTGCCTGACCAGAAAGACAAGCAAATGAGATAGTTAGCGGTCCTCAGGCAGGCCCTGTTGGAAGCCATCCCACCTGACTTTGATTATATAGCTTATATATTCTCTGTTGCTTAAACTTCTTTGAAAAAAAATGGGTTTTGACATTTGCAACCAACATAAACATGTGTTGGACAAAGAATATAGAATAACACAGTGGATATTTGTTGATATTCTTTTTTGTTTGTTTGCCATTCACTGTTTTTAGGGAGCTCCCCATTTTGTGTGGGACAGCAGACGGGCTAGGCACCTCTCCTCTGAAGCCAGAGGATCATGTCCTTCCTCCCCCCTGGCCACCAGGTGCCTGGCAACCAGGTACAAACATGGAACCTGAGCTTGACCAATCAGATGCCCAGGCCCATGCCTCTGAATCTGGTGCGTGAGGCCAGAATGGAGGGACAAGTAGGGTTCATTTGTGGCCAGGTCCAGCCTTGGAGGCAGATGTGACATGCAGGGGAGGTGGAATTAGCTAAGCCTGATTAGCTGATGGTTCCCAGTAAAGGACCATCAGAGGGTTTGATATTGTGATATAATGAAAAATATATATTTGGTCTCCATCCCCAGTTCCTGCAGCAGAGCACCTAAAATCCTTTCAGTCTTCTAGGTGATAAGATGGATATGAATACCTCTTGCTGTAATGTCTGCTTTTTGTCCCCAGCTCCTGAAACAGCTCCAGTGATAAAAATGAAAGGAGCATCTTTATTACTCAGAGCAAAGCCCTTTCAACCCCACTGGAGTTTATGTTGATGAGCTGACTTTTAGAAAGGCCCTCAGGATGGGGGCTGGTGGCCAGGGGAACGAACCCTGTGATTAGAGAGTTGGAGCTTTCGACCCCACTTCTGACGTCTGGGGAGGGGACAGGAGCGAGAGGTCGAGTTAATGAGCAGTGGCCAATGATTTAATCAATCGTGCATATAAAATGCAGTCTCCAAGAAAACCCTAACTCAAAGGGTTCAGAGAGCTTCCCGGCTGGTGAAAACAAGGGGTGTTGGGAGGGCAGCATGCCTGGAGAGGGCATGGAAGCCCCGCACCCCCTCCTTCCCCACACCTGTCCTAGGCACCACTTCCCCTGGCCAGGAATACAAGGAGGTGTTTCCCTGAGTTTTCTGAACCATTCTCACAAATGAACCTGAATCTGAGGAGGGGGCTCTGGGCAATTCCTGATTTATAGCCAGTCATTCTGAAATGCAGGTGATGACATGGAACTTGCACTTGGTGTGTGAAGTGGGGGACAGTCTTGTGGGACCGAACCCTTAACTGGCAGAATCTGATGCTCGCTTCAGGTAGACAGTGTCAAATTGAGTGACATCACAGGACACCCAGCTGGTGGCTACGGAGAACTGAGAATCGTCTGGTGTACAAAATTCACACGTGTGGTGTCAGAAGTGTTCTGGGTGCAGTGTGGGTAAAACCCCAGCACCCTCTGAGCTGATCTCAGATGGACCATGTCAGTTCCAGGGTCTCTGGCCTCTGTTTTCCAAGCTGCCCTGGTTCTGCCTGTTTTCTCCTGGGGTCTTCACCTCCTGCCAGTTGTGTGAACGCCTCACAGTAACATTATTTTTTGTTGCTTACAACCAAGAGCCCTGGCTGACGTGAGAGAGAACGTACAATTTATTTGGGAAGGCAAAATGTGTAACAGAGGGCTAGGCGGTAGCATGAAACAATGTCACTCCCTTCCCTACATTTCCATGTGTCCTTTAGAGGGAGGGGCTGATGCCACCTCCAGTGAGAACCACAGGGTGGGTGACCATTGTCCTCTTAAAGAAGCTTTTACTGAGAGTCCATCTGCATTCATAGCTGATAAGTTCCAAACTTACACTCCACTACAGGCAACGCTTGGTGGGGACACAATAACAATTTCCACAGGTGCGAATTTACACTTAACACTCTTCTTCCTGGCAGAAGTGCCACCCATGGGTCCTTGCACATAAACTGGCATGCTCTGGTTTGGGGCTTGGTGACACATTCAGCACGCTCAGCAGAGGAGCCACAGGCTGCTGTGGGCACACGGTGAGGCCCTGCCGGCCAGCCCTGGCGTCCTGCCACAGAGCAGTGGGTAACAGGAAATGGTAGGGACATGAATGCTGGAAGGGATGCTTAAAACATGCCCCGCCCCCCACCCCCGGGCCTGCCTTGTTGAGGAAATTCAGATCCTGCAAGACCCTTAACCATAGTGAAGCCAATGCTTCATTGCAGGAATGTCCCTGCAGGAGACAGACCATAGCAGCGGGGCCCACTCATGGGGGACAGTGCCTCTGGCCCTGTATCCACTGCTGAGGCTGCTGCCGCCTCTGCTCATTCACCTTCTCCTTCTGTGGGCTGCCATGCGTCTGAAACAGTTCAGAGGGCTGACTTCAAGCCAGCACCTCTGTTGAGCATGTCACATGTGTCACCAAACCTAAAACCCTCACTGGACAGAGTCACTCCCTGAGCTCAGGAGTGGCTTCAGGACAGGTGGCACCTTCCCCATCCTTAGCCAGTGCTTGAGGGTGGGTAGCAGGGGACAGGCGGCTGCAGAAAAGGGGGCTGAACCGCCTACTCTGACTTCCAGTCTCAGTCAGGACAGGCCCACATCCTACCTCTCAGCAGAGCTGGCTGGTCCCACTTTCTACCTAAGACCAAAGCAGGGCTCATGGGTTGTGACCGAGAGTGGGTGGGTCAGAGGCTGACGGGGCTGAGATCAGAGGGGGACCCCAGGATCCCAGGCTGCAGGTCTGCATTCTGAGAGCAGAGTCACCTCCAGTGGAAGCTGTGACTTAGGGAGTCACTTTGCCTCACCTGCATGGATCTCTGCCCCTCTTTTTTTTTTAAGGTTTCTTTATTTACTTACTTATTTACTTAATTACAGTATTTGTTTATTTTTAGAGAGAGGGGAAAAGAGGGAGAGAAAGATCAATGTGAGAGAGAAACAATCGGTTGCCTCTTGTATGCTCCATGGCTAGTACTGAACCCGCAGCCCAGGCATGTTCTGTGACTGGGAATCAAACCAGCGACCTTTCACTTTGTGGGACTCCGCCCAACCAACTGAGCCACACCAGTCAGGGCTCTGCCCCTCTTTCAAAAATGGAGTTGATGCAGCATCCACCCTGCAGAGTCACAGCGGGGATGAAACATAAGAGTGAGGGGAAGGGCTTGGTGGACTATAATGTGTTTATAAACTGAAAGAGATTCTGGGTGGCTCAGGCCACACTCACCTGGACCTTTTCCTTTCCTTTTCTAAAGCAGATAATCCCCTTCTTCCCGCAGGTGGATGTGAGGTCAGTAGGTCTGGGACTCAGACACGGAGCTGTGACAAGCCAGGCTTTTTGGTCTAGGTTTACTCATGAACCCTGATGCTCATCTAAAAGGACTCCGGGGCCAGGACTCTGGACGGACCTCCGGCAGTGCCTGAGGGAGCCTGGGAAATTCCTATCCGTGCTCTGCAGACTCATGGGAGCGCTAATGACAGGGGCCTAGAAACTGGAGGACAGAGGCCTGCACCCCACAGAGCTGCCCATAGGAGCCAGGGAGCTTCCAGGAGCTGCCAGAAATGGTGTTTTCTCTCCTCATCAGAGGTTGCCATGGTGACCAAAGCAGTAGGAGACACCCGCCGGTCTGGCTCTACACAGATCATCCATCCTGGCTCATCTTCATTCCAGGTCTTGGTCAGAGCTGGTACTGGGAGCGTCTGAGATGGAGAAATGACATCCTCCAGAGACCAGACCCTTGGCACCAATTATGTGTGCATGGTGGGAGGAAGCTGCATCAGGACCCTGTGTGTGCAGGTGTAGAGGAGTGGGGGCAGGGGTGGCTTACACTGTTGCATGCGTGTTCTGATGTGCAGGAGGGATGCTCGTAAGGGAAGTAGGGAAGTGGGATGGTATCAAGGGCACATATGACAGCGGGGTCTTTCTCAAATGCACCCTTGATCTATACCTTAGAGGAGAGCACCCTGCTTGGCTGCATGCTTCCCACACAGGAGAACCCTCCATGGTCCACTTTCTGGAAGCTATCTGTTTGCTTCCTGGATCATTCGGCCTGTCTTCCCAACAGCAAAACATTGTGAGAATCCAGCCATCTCTTCTAAGAGTCTGAGGCTCTGTTCCCTGCCTTCAGCCTTGGCTCTATTACCTGACTTCTCCCTGAGTTCACATGCCCACTTCACTCACATCCACTCAGATGTCACTGCCATCCACACAGAGGCCCGATGTTGACTTGTTTGCTTGTTTATGGTGTCTCACTCACCAGCATGTAAGCTCCCTGAGGGCAGTGACCTTCTCCTGTTTACTGCTGTGACCCCAGCACTCAGAAAGTGCCTGGCACGTAGTAGGTGCTCAGTAAACTTGTTGAATGAATGAATGAGTGATTGGATAGATGAATGGATGGATAGGTGGATGGATGGATGGATGGATGGATGGATGGATGGATGAAGGGGAACTTTCTCGGCAGTCTCTTTCGTCTCTTTGGTTGTCATTAATGCCTGTCTGGGAACTCCCTGCTCCTCACCGATTCTAAAGGTCTGCTCTAGGGCTCAACTGAGGACTTGTCTCCTCCCCTCAGCCCTCAAGAACACCCCCCACCTCCAGGCCATTCTTTGTCTGAATTCTGCTGGCTTCTGCCATGCTCATGGCACGCTGCCCTGTATGACCTTGAACTCTAAGAGTGTCCTGTCTCCTTAACCAGACATCTAGCTCCTCAATGGGAAGGACATTACTCTCTCTTTGGTGTCCTGAGCACAGGGCTCTGCAAACAGCAGATGTCCAATAAATGCTGAAGGCTGCAACATTGTGAACCAGGGAACAAATTCTAGCCTGAGTATTTCACACCTCCAGTAGTTTCCTGCCTGGTAGACCTCCTGCAGGTTCGTGGGTAAGAGTTTCAAGGTCAAGATGTTACTAGTGAGTCTGAATTAGGGGATGGGGGTTGTTTGGGAGGCTGGTCTCAACTCTATGTTTCATCCTTTCCCCAAAACCTCATGACTGAATTTGGCTAAGCCTTTGAGCCTAGTCCACCACCTCATTCTACAGTTTTTGCTCTTTCTGAGTGGAACTGATCACTTCCTTCCCTAACAAAAATTTTTAGCCCTTTTCTACACCAGTCTTGGGGACCAACCACTCATCTTCTTGAACTACACAACTTGGTAACACTTCTGATGTGCCTGTTAGGTGATCAGATATGTTTTTGCTCAGCATCCCTTCTGTGAGACCCTAGAGGGCACAACCTGTCTCCATCTCTTTCCCACACTACTCACAGCTGCTTGCCTGATATAACCAGTTCAACTTTAAAGTATGTCTTCTGTACAAATAAGTGAAATAAATATATACATGGTCATTGTGTCTCTATCTGAACACAGCAACAAACAAAAACTCTCAGCATCAAGAGGAAGAGGGGGAGAGAATCCTTACCCAGTGCTACTGTGTGCCAGCACTGTGCAAATGCCGAGCTGACCCTTGAAATGACCCCTAGGTAAGACTAGTATTATCCCTTCTTCACAGGCCCCGGGCAGGCAAGCGAAGGAAACACCATTTCAGCCTGTTGCCACTGTCATGACCGTGCCCCCAAGAGGCTTCACACACAATGAAGTAACAGGAACCCACTTTACAGACTTTCAATGTTTAAAGCCCAGGGTCTTTAGGAATCCCAGGAGCAAATAACAATATTTAAATATTCTGATGGAACTGTTTTGTTTTCCTGTGAAAGTGATCTGGGAAGGCGAGGAGGAGGAGGCCCAGGACCCTAGACGGGAGTGCGTCTCTGCTGGCGCTGATGAGCGAAGCTCCTGGGGCCTGAGGGTCTGCCCTCTCCCTGGCTGGAGCCCTCCTGGGAGGGCCGGGTCTGGCTGTGAGAAGACCAAACCTAAGGGAAGTTCTGCCATTCCCGAATGTGAAACCCTTCTGGGGACTAGAGCAAAGTGCCTGGTACGAGGTAGAACTCATTTTATTTGTCCACTGTGCTTCGTTTGGTGTTGGGGGGCAGCGGGGAGGCCAGCTGGCTCTGAGCCAGGCTTAGAGGCAGGTGTGGTGCCGAGATCTGAGGCTGCCAGTGTCAGGGGGATGCACAGGTGGGTGTGAGGCCCAGGCCAGGACCAGAAGGGGGCAGGGAGCCCTGAAAGCCTACGCTGCGCTCTCCCCTTGATTCTCCTGATCCCCTTGACTTTCCTGCTCCTGGCAGCCCTAGGCGCCCTCTCACCCAGGGTCCTAGCACTGCTGCTGGGAGATGGGAATGAGACAACCATTTTCGACACCCAGCCCAGGGCAGGAAAGGAAAGGGCCCTTGGCCTGGGAGTCAGGGACCCCATCCCACTCTGAGTGACTATCACAACTCACTTCCCCTCTCAGGCTCCTGCTTCCCTCCCTCGAAAATGCATTTTGGTGCAATGGCCTTTACGCTTCCTTGCACCCCAACATGCACAGATTCTAAACCACAGCAGCCTGCGGGGCTGTCATCAGGTCACAAAGCCACAGCCACAGAGGAAGCAGAGGCAGAGGAACTGACTTACCCGGGTGTATCTCTCAGAGCAGGTTAGTTTGCAACGTCCTGTGCTACACCTCAGCGTATTATCCAAAGCTTCTGTTTCCACACCTGGAATAACAAGAGGCATCATGGACATTTTCAAATCACACTGCAGTTTACGAATTTTTCCCCCACACATGATGGCCTGGGCCACAGAGACCTTCCTGAGACTTACACCACGGAACAACCGCAAACCCGAGAAGTCGCCAGACTTGCCTGGGTCATACAGCACCGCCAGCGGGGTGAGCTGGCTTGGATTGGTCTTGACTCCAGGCTGAGCTTCTGTTGTCTAGAATATGGGGAAACCTTGCTTTGTCTTGCTGAGATACCGTGAGGCCTGAATCTATAAAAATACTTGTTAAGACCTTTGCAAATTCAGAGTGCTCAATCTGTGCTGAATAATTGATGGGCTCACTCCTGGCTGCTTAGAGCAGACTCACAGGCCTCTGCCACAGGCTGGGACTGTGGAGACCTTTCCTATCATTTTGCCCAGTGAAAGAATTTGCGGAGAAAAGCACCAAGAAAGAGTTGCGCTTCCCCATTGGTGGGGGCAGACCCTGGTTCCTGGGAGCCATAGATCTAATTTATTGCCTCACTGAAAGGAGAGGAAAAGCGCAGGGCTGCAGCAGGGAGGGGCTGCTGGGCCACCCAGAGTCACCGCCACCGTGTCCCTTCCAAGGCTGCGAGGCCCTGGGAAAGGGCTGCTCTTCTCTGACAAGCAGGCAGAAAGATGCCTGGGAATCTGAGAGTCCAGAGGGGCGATGCAGGATTAGCCATGGGAAGGCAAAGTCTGAAGAGGTTTCCCTCCATGAAAGCGCCTGACAAGACAGAAGTGCCCGGGGAGGGCTGAAGCCGCCTGTGGCCACCCCAGCTGATGGCTGCATGTGACCACAGAAATTTTCTGGCCAAGGCCATGGCGGCAGGGATTAGGTGGCAGAAAGTAGACACAGAGTGGCCTTTATGGCAATTCATAGAGATCAAAGTAGAATGCAGTCTGAGCCAGTGTCTGACTATGAGAACAGGGAACATATCACAGCTGACCGAACCTCAGGGCACTACTCACAGCTGAAGATGTACATCCTCTCCCCGTGAGGTGCGGCCCCACAAAGTGGCCCCTAACTGGCATTGGTTCAGCCTTCCAAACGAGGCAGATTTAGGACTATCCAAATCCATGAGGTCATTGGCTCCAACTTCAAATAAGCAGAATGAACAAAATCCAGCTCATGGGGGATTTGTTCTGATGACTGGCTTTCCTTCTCACTCTGCATTGCAAGTTCCAAAACCCAATGGTGTCACAAGGACTTCCTAGGAAGTTTCATGGTGTGCTCTGCACTGATGCAAGTTGCTTCGCTTTCATACTTTGTCTGGACCTGCTGACCTCCCAGGGGGCAGAAGGGCTCTTACAGTTTCCCTTCATGTGGGCAGGGCCCCTCCTAATGACTCGGGGGTGAAGAGTTGAGGGTGGTTCCAAGTGGCCTCAGCCTGGCTAGCAACATGTGGTGCTGCCTGCAACTAACCCAAGGGGCAGTACACCCCCTACCCTGGGGCTCAGAGGGGACATTTGGCTCAGGCACTACACAGGCAGAACAGAAAACAGGATGTGTGACCTCGCTCCATACTGGTGTCAACTTGAGCTGAACTTAACCGGACTTCTGAGCTACCTGCGTTCACGCCTAACAGAGGGAAGGAATCGGGAGCAGGAGAAAGACATGGAGCAGGCTAGGGATGGGGCAGTACTGGGCAAGGTGATAGGCCAGCTAATTCTATGACCTCGGGTCATCGACCGCTCAGGTTCCTCACCCACGAAATGGGGATGATGATGGAACCTACCTCAAAGCCTTGGAAGGATCCGATGAGGTAGACATGGAGAGAGTGTATGCAAATTCTTAGTTTGGCCTCCAGTAAAACTCACCTCGTGCCATGGCAGCACTTGGCTGGACCTCTCCTGGGCCTATCAAAAGACAGGATGGCCACTGATGCACTCAAGTTTGGTCAAGTTCAGCCATGTGCTCCAGAATGTACAAAACATCATTTCCTGTCAGCCCAGCAATTGGGGCTGCACAAATTGTCTTTTCTCATCTGACACCCTGACCACACTCCATGCTCCTTGAGGGCAGGGCTGTTGTCTTATGTTTCCTTGGTAGAATGTCTATTATTGATCTTAACCCCTTCACAGACATGGTCTGAGACGTCCTCTGTGGTATCATTTGTCTAGTTGCAACAAGCGGCATTCCAGAAGTGTGCATTCAAATCAGGACTCGCCACACCTGGCAGGCAGCCTCAGGCAGAGTCCCCACTCTGGAGGGGGCTATGGCAAGCACTTCGGCTGTCCTTCTGTCTACTCAACACCAGGCATTTGGTAGTTAGCAGAGTAAACATTAGAAATGCATTCTCCTTGGTGAAAGCAGAGGTATTCAAGATATGAGGGTTGGCCAAATGAATTTCGAGATGCACTTGACTCTTATAAGAGCAGGTGAAAGAATGTAGAAAGACCTCAAGAGAGGCGTGGTCAGGGGATCTAAAGACACAGATGGCTGCAACTAGCCCAGAGAACAAGCTGTGTGGACACTGCTGGACCCATTTGCAAATAAATAGTTGCTCAAACATTATCTACATGTGTGGCAGAAAGTGGTCTGAGGCTTGCTTTTATTTGACCTGGTAATGAGGTCTGCCTTCACATCCTCAGAGTTTTCAGTGGCTGCTGGCAAACAAATAGGCCACACAGCAAACAACAAAATCTGAGACTTATGATCAATTGGACTTAGGTTAGTTCTCAGCATGGCGATGTCTCCAGCATGTAGCCCATGTAAATGCTCATTGGCGGGGGGGGCAGTCACTTTTAACTTGATGGTGGTCAGGGGCATCAGGGCCCTCAGTGGCCTCCAGCCCAGGATCCTGATCCAGAACCCTCCTGGGTACTCATCCCCCTGAATGTTCCCCGGCTGGCCTTCCAGGGCTGAAGTGCTGGGTCACACTCAGGCCCTGCTGGTTTTCTGGAATGAGGAAATGCTGCTCAGCCTTCAAGAAACCCTGAAACTGTGGCCACGATGGAGATCGCTGTCTAGGCCCATTGCGTACCTGGAAAATCAGCTCTGCCCTTCGAGGTCCTACAGGGCAAACCCTAAGAGGAAGTCTTTGGGACCCATTACCAGCTCCCACATTTGGGTCAGAATATCCGAGGAGAATTTCTGGCCTTATTGGAAACATTGCCTTGAAATAATGGGGGCTCAGTCTGCACCCTGGGAGAAACTGAACTTCCATGCCTTCCTGAGGCTCTGCAAAGGCTTCTGGGCAGAGACCCAGGTGTGAGGAGGCCCTGAAGCTGGAGAGCTCACTACCCCTCATCTCTGGCGACAAAAGAGCCGTTCCTTGATGGGCAGTGCCCACTGGGAGATGGGCCGCTGCTCACTGCACACCCTTCTCTAAGGAGGTTTTCATGGGTGAGCACCGTTGCAGGGCGGGGTGGGGAGGTCGGGTGGCATTCAGAAGAAAGAAGTTGGGCACGGAGGGCAGCACAAGCCTCTAAGTTCTCTTCTTGCCCACCTTTCTCCCTTTTCCCCCTGTCTCTCCAGAGAGAAGTGTGTGTGCACATGCGGGATGGGAGGGAGGTCCGAGAGGGCGAAGTGCTGGGCTTTCATGCACCAAGGCAACTGTCCTAACCATGGAAAAGCTGATATTTGTAACCTTCCCAACTCATACTGGCAACTTGACCCACTGTGGCAGCTCAAGCTCTGCAGGCTGATTGCAGTGTTAGCCAGGCCTACATGCACCCCCTTCTAAACCCCTTTCCTGCCTCCAGTCTCATCCTGCGCCCAGGCCCGCCGCTCTCAGGTAGCGTGTCTTCACCCCTTCAAGATCTGCTTCAGAATTTGCCTTCCTTACTCCTCTCTCCTGTCCAAATCCCAGGCTACATGTGCATTTTAAGAGGCATCCTGATTACTCCTAAAGGATTTCCAATTCATGAGAACTTCCCCACCCCTAGTCTGTAAACCAGGGAGTGAGCTGCTCAGATTATCATTCATTTTATACCTCTGCAAGTAACTCCACATCCCAGCCAAGCCAAGAGCCATTGGCAGAGGGTGGTGGGAATTCCAGCTGCTGTTGCAGAGCCAAGAGAGTTCCCTGTAGAAAAATTTGCCTAGAGAAAGCCACCCGAGTGTGTAAGCAGCCTAACAAGCAGGTTCTTCCTCATTGATCTGGGGCTCTATGGATCCATTTCAGGGAAATACTTAGGCACTGCCTTAATTTACTTCCCGACCAGAGTTCCTCTCGGAGGGAGGCCAAGCTGGTGAATATGGAAGCAGGACTGATAACTCAGTGGACATCCATGCATGTAATTGGGAGAACAAGGTAAGACGAGAACAAGTGCATGGAAAGCTGGGGGTCTTTGGATGGGCAAGGGGGAAGAGAGGGAGAGAGAGGACCCCGCTCTCTGCTTTCAGGCCAGCAGACTGAAGCAAACCAGGCTCAATTACAGAGACTTTCAGACTTCCACTGCAAGAAATGGTTTTCCTGGCTCCACAGGTTCTCTTGAGATGGCAAGGGACCTTCCCAGGTCACAGGACGAGCCAGTCACACAGCTCCAGGTAAGACTGGTTTCCTCCCCCTCTCTGGGCCTCTCTCCTTGGCTCTTCTAAAGCGGCCATCCTCTGAGAGCACTGTCTTAGGAGTCAGGCACATGAGGCTGAATCTCTCTGCTCTTTCACCAGCCACGTGAGCTGCACCAAGTTACTAAATCTCTTGGAGCTGGTCAGCAAAATGGGGATATTTTGTCCCCTGGAAGGGCAATTGTGAAGATAAAATGACCAACAGATGTGAAGGCTTCCCAAGCAATGCCTGATTGGTAAATGTACTCAAGACAGAAGAGCTGTCCTCTTTACCCACTCCAAATGCAGCTTGTGGCTGCTTTGCCAAGCTCCTTAACAGCATGCTCGCAGCAGCTCCCATCCTGTGGATGTGGTCAGGCTGGGGGCATGCCAGCCACCTCTGTTCTCTAGGACTTTGCCTAGCACTGTCCACTCTCAATCTGGGCCTGGGGTGGGGAGGGCAGCAGGACTGTCTATCAGAAGGGAAGCTGCTTTAGAGTCTCACCCTCTTTGGGCACTTTGGGTAGCCCTATCGATGGGGACCTGGGCTCATCCCACCTGGGACTCACCAGGAATGGATAGGAGTTCCTGGAAATCAACCTGCCTTCCAGATCTTCTCAGGAGAAACCATACAAAAAGGGGGATGAAAACCAGATACAAGCAATAAGGTTTTGTTTTGTTTTGTTTTAAAGCAGAATACCCAACCTGACTTGGTGGACCCACATACCTGACCACCTTCCAGGGACCACAGAACTTCCTGCCCTATCCTACTGACCCAACCTCATGGCTCATCTGCTCATTCCTGAGGGCTCTTCGGGCTGTGCATTTCCTCCGATCACGTGAGCCTCAGCCCTATAGAGCACCCCTGGGCCCAAGCTCTCTCCGTCACTTCTTCTGAGTTATAAATGCCATCCTTGAGGCAGGAACTTCCATGTCACTGAGTCTGAAGTAGACAGAAGGGACAGGATGGGCTTGGAGATGACCCCCGGTCTGGGAGTAGACCTGGAGAGACTGAATGGGGCTTCGCCCTCTGAGACCTGATACCCTAATTCTCCACCCAGATCTTAACCTGGAAGGGGCTAGCTGAGCGATGGGCGATGGTGTTCAGCCATGTGTCTTACGCCCCCCCCCCCCACACACACACCAGGGAAGAGCCCCAGGAGTAGGGTGTCCACTCCAGAGCTCTCTGAGATGTGAGCTCCAGCAGACCCAGGCAGGCTGCTCCTCGCCACTGCCCGCCCAGGAGACTTGCGCGCCCCGAGCCCCCTCCCCAGCCAGCATCGCCCGCAACAGCCGCATCACCACCAGTCCGATTCCCAGCCCAGGAAACCTCCCACCCCTGCTGCAAACCCACCTTCCACGGTGCTCAGAGGCCCCTTCCAGGGGTGTCACCGAGGTCCCCGCCTCCTCCTCAGGACGCGGGCTCCCGGTTCTGCAGCCTCTGGCCCTGGCCTCGGGGGCTAAGCCGGCTCCTGCCTCCTCTCTCGTGCTCCCGTGAATTCTCAACACTATTCTTTTTTTAAGGGACTTTTTTTTTTTTTTTTTTGCGTTGCGTCAGGACGGTTGCCTGGAGACGGCAGAGCTATTCCGCCGCCAGCCCTTTCAGCCACGAACCCCTCCAGCCTCTCATTCATGCCTCTCCTCCCGCGGCTCCGGGACCTGGGCTCGCCGGGTCCGGGAGACGCGCTCCGGGTCCTAACGCCCGGCTAGTTGCGCGTTCCGGGACCTGGATCCCAGCGTCCGCCCCGCCACATGCATTTGCCAAACCCTAGATGAAACCAAACCCAAGTATCTTTTTTCTTTTAAATCCGAAACCAAAGCAGTTTTCCCGTAAACATGGCAACGTGGCTTTGCCACTGTCAGCAATTTGCCTGCGTGGAGGGGGCAGAAGAGCCCTCTTCAGGCGTCGCCAAACCCAGAGCTTACACCCCACCCACAAGCGGCTTGACTTCAAACTACCAGCAGCAGCTCCCATTACCCAGTGCCTGACGTGCGCCACGCTGTCAGGGCGACTCAGCTGGCAGAGGGGGGCGTCTCTGGGTTACAGATGAGAAAACTGAGACTCGGGGTGGCTACGGAGAAACCAGCAGTGAAGCAGGAAACAGACATTCTTCCAGCTCTGTCTCCCAGACCAGCTGGGAGTAGTTGGAGGGACCTGCCCCAAAGCCTGTGTTTCTCTGACAAACCACAAGGGTGCCTCATGGCATGCAATACTGTGTGCTCTGTCAACCACCAGAGATGGTTACAGTCTAAATCTGGCCGCTGCTCCACCAGAGCCTAGAGCTCCAGGCACCTAAGACACACACAGGACGGCAGCCACGGCTGCCCCATCTTGGCCTTTAGGATCAATCCTAACCGCAGACAGGGGTCTCCAGTGCAGACCCCTGGGCTCCACCTCATGGCAGATTAGTAGAAGTTGGCCTCATCCTCAGGGCAGCCTCAGACATGTGGTCAAGTTCCAGTCCTAGATGCTTCGGGTTGGCAGGTCCTTCAAAGTTATCTACTCTGCCATGCTCACAGTAGCACTGGGGGTACAGGACAGGTGTCCTTATCTCCATGGACAGATGCACACCCTTTAACAAGAAGCTGCAAAGTGACTTGACCCCAGGTTCTGTGGGAAGTGAATGGTCTTATTTTCTGTAGGGACTGGGCACCAAGACTCTTGTGCTGCCCCCTGGTGCCTCTGTCCTTCACTTTATCTCCCCATGGGGCCCTTCATCCACTTCCTTCCTTGCCCCCTTCACTAGCACCTCTGGTAATGAACTTAGTGTAGAGACATCCTGCTAATGCGGGTACCTCTTCATGCTAACAGGTTAATGCTTCTAAGCTAGCAAGTGTACTTAAGCAGGGGTATTTTGAACAGTTACAGCATCGACTCAACCTCTTGATTCCAGCTCCTAAATATTGACCCCAGCCTCCCCTTCTTCCATTCTCTCTACCTCTGCCCAGGCCCAAGTCACCATCAGGTTGCCCCACCTCCAGCAACAGCCTCTTGTTATGCCCTGCACCCACTCTTGGCTCCCCACCTGCCTCCCCCTGAGCCAGTTACTCCTTCACAGCTAGAGCAAACTCTTCAAAATGGAAATCCGATCCTGGCTTGTCCGTGCCAAAAGCCCTCCAACAGCTCCCATTCTTCCCAGGATTAAACACCAGGCGTGGCTGACCAGGCCTGCATGGTCCAGCTCTGCCCACCTCTTGGGCCTCGCCTTGTGTTGATGCTCTGCTTTCCAGACAGACGCTTTTCCAGGTCTTTTTATACACCTGCTCCTCCTCAGGGCTGGCCATACTTCTGTCTCCTGAGAGAACCCCAGGTTACATGTCCTTACAGCCTCACCTACCTCTCCTTCATGAACCAGCTGTCATTTTATCTTTATTTGTGTGGCTACTTCATTAGCATCTGTTTCCTTCCAGGGCTGTAGGCTCTGGGTGGCAGGAACCATGTTTGCAGGTTGAAGGCTCTGTCCAGACCTGGGGACTGGGCGTTCTCCTGAGCTGGCTGTCCTTTGCCACACTGCCTTATGCTGAATAGTGCTTGCCAATGTGTTCTGGCCCCAGCACGTGGTAAATGCTCCAGTGTCTTCTTGGTGCAGCCATTCTACCCCATCTGGAAGTGCTTTCTCCCAACTTCAGCCTCCTAGCCCCTCATTTGGCATGGGGCTCCTGGGGCTGCTTTCTTATGGATGCAGAGCCTTCCTTCTTCACACAGACAGGTAACTTGTCCAGGGCAGGGGCAGATCTTACCTTCATGCTTCCCATTCTGTCTGGCATATGCCTGGACAGAAGGGTGGTCGGTGATGAGGCCCAGGAGAGTCAGCAAAGGAAGGAAGAGGAAGAGCCAGGTCTCTGTTGGAACAGTCTCAACTCTAGCATCTAACCAGACGCAGTGGTTAAATGAGTTCTCAGTGGAGCTCTAGCATAGGATAACATGTAGTCATACAAATAATATTTTCAAACAAATATTTGATGACATAGGAAAATGCTAATGATTTCATGCTAAGTAAATAAGACCAGACTACCAAATATCTAAATAAATAAGATGTTATGAAAACTTTAGTTCTAATATCTAATTCCTTCAAATGTGTAGAAAAAAAGGTTGGGAGGGTAGATGTGAATATGAGCTGTGGTTGTCTCTCTGTGGCAGGATAACAGAGCATTTTACATTTCTTCCATAGACTTGCATTAATTTCCTATGCTTTCTACAATGAATAGTTTTTGTAACCAGCAACTTCAAGAAACACTACTGCAAAGGAAAGATGGCCCCATGTTTGGGGTACCTGATGTCTCCTGCTTTGTATGGAGCTGCCTTTAATATATGAGGCTGGGTCAGAGCCCAGTGATGGGTGGGGGATCCCTGTGGCCCAGAGCAGCAAGGCCACCTCGGGGCTCTTCCCCTTGAGTTGGCTCTTTGGACCAGGGGACACTAGGCCAAGCCTGTGAGTCTGGGCTTGGTAACAACACACCGACTCCAGAGCTGCCTGTTGAATCAGTCCTGGTCAAACCGTCCGCTTTGACTTTCAAGACATAAGGTGAAAAGGTGTGTGACATGGCCAACCCGGGTGTCTGGGCCTCCTTAGTGAGTGCGTGTCTCGGCCGACAGGCACTTCACTGACATTAGCACAGCACTTTACAGGTTACAGAGCAGTTTCCTTTCCAGGGATCTCAACATGAGTGAGACATCGTCTCTTTTGAACCTACAGAAATCCTGTGAAATAAGGGAGTCAAGAAACATTTTCCTTATCTTATCTATGAGGACACCCAGCTTGGGGGGACTCAGGGGCTTACTCAAGGTCACACAGCTGGTAGTGGCAGGGGGCCGGGATTGTCGGACTCTGAATCTAGGGCACTTCAGACTGGACCACAGTGACCCTGCAGTCCCTCCAAACAATGGGCAGGGCAGCCTCAGTAACCACAGTGGGCTTGATCCAAGCACGGTGGGCAGGGATGGCCTGATTAACAAGGCGACATTTGAGCAAAGATTTGAAGAAGATGTGGGAGTTGGTCATGAGGTGTCAGGGGAAAGGGTGTTCCAGGCAGAGGGAACAGCCAGTGTAAAACCTGCTTTCTGCAGTCAAGGGAGAGCAAGGGGCCTCACACTGGGGTGCAGTGAGCAGGGGAGCAAGGAGAACTGTGGGAGATGATGCCAGAGAGGTGACAGGGCAGGGGTGCCAGGGCACATCCCATGCACCTAGCAGACCATTGTAAGGACTCGTCTTTCTCCCAAAGGAGCACAGACAGGGCACCACGGCTGGGTGGGATCTCCACCTTCTTAGCACCCCCACAGCACAAAACACTCTCTAAATTAGTCTTACTTGTTCCCACCGGAGTCTTTTAGCTACTCAAGATCAAACTCCATTGTCTACAGCTCCTTCATGGTGATTCAAATGTGGTCCTATTGATTGAATGAGAGAAGAAAGGGACAAATTTCTGTTTGGCTCCATTGTACGGAGGACATGAGGATGGTACCCTCCCCTGCTCCAGGGAGCAATTACAGCTCACAGTCCTGGGCCGGAGTCCACTAGCTTCTACCCTCTGTCTTTGAGAGGGATTTTTCTATCCAGGGACCCAGCATTTCAAGAGGATCCACGAGATGCTTGTCATATGGCATTGATGCTGGTATCAGGAATGGCTTTTCTCTGCCCTTATTGTCACGGTGTGGAGGGTGGCGGGAGGGGGGAGGGGTTGCAGGGGGAGGTGCTGAGTCAGACAGAATCACAGGAGGTTCCCATCGTGTAGGGAGTGTGTTAGTCCAATGAGCAGTGTGAGTGGCTCGCCCTCTGCTACCTGATGCTAGGCATGGGGATACTGTGCCTGCAGCTTGTTCGAGTAGGAAAGATAATGTAAAAAGCAGCCACCTTAGAACTGGAGCTGGGGAGCGGGCAGCTGCCAGCTGAGCCCAGATGCAGAAGATGAGTGGGAGCTGGCTAGGAGAGGTGGTGGAGAGGCCTGAGGTCGAGCGTGGCAGGAGAGGAAAAAGCGTTTGCAACAGCATGGTGATGGCAGAGAGGGATTCAGTGTGGCCGAGAAGAAGAGTATAAGAGAGTGTGATGGGCCAAGGTAAGGTCTGTGGACATGACCCTGAAGGTGAGGGGTTAAGAGGGGAGCCTGCCGGGGCTTTTATATCTCAGAGAAGCTGGGGGGATAAGGGGACAAGACAGTAGGCAAGGAGACCAATAAAGAGAATGTGTCCATTTTACCAGTGGTGGGAGGCAAGGGAAGTCCAGACCCAGAGCAAGATACGGCTCACTGCATTTCCCAGCAGGGAAAAGTAGCGTTTGGGAAGGGGAGCAGCAGGGCATCTGGGGGCAGACAGACCTAGGTTTGAGTCCTGGCTCTTCTGGTTACTGTGTGTGCCTGTGAGAAGTCGCTCAAGTTTTCTGAGCTGCAGCTACTTCATCTATAAAATAGAAATAATTTTAATAATACTGTTCATATACAAGGGGGAACCCCTCAAAAAATGGAATTATCTTCTGGAGGGTGGGCCTCTTGTAGTGCAGGCTTCCCCCACTACATGAGTGTTCTAGGAACCCACTTGTATCAGTGTACCAGCTGGCATTGTTGTGAGAGGCTGCATTCAGCTTCAGTGAATTTTTTTTGAAGACTCTTTCAATGCGTTTGCCCATTTCATGATGGGTGATACATGAGTGCATCTGCTATACCACACAGAGTGTTTAGCAGTTTCTGACCACAAAACATCATGATACCCATGCCCCACTCTCTCTATTTACCCTATTTCACCCCAAGTGACCTTTTTTTGTTGACGATGAAAAAAGTCCTCAAAGGGAGATGTTTTGTTGATATGGAAGAGGTAAAACAAAAAATGGCAGAAGCACTAAAAAGCATCAAAATCGACGAGTTCAAAAACTGTTTCGAGCAGTGGAAAAAATGTCTCAATGGGTGTTTGCATCAAATGGAGAGGACTTTGAAGGTGACTGAGGTGTAAACATGTAATAGTAAATACACATTTTTTTATAAATGAATTCCTCTTGGGGGGCGTCTTCCCCTCCTACATGGGTAAGGGGGCCTGCCTGGGACCCTATGCTTTAGGAAGCCCAGCTCTGGGCTTCGTTAAGAGAAGGTGTCCATGGGCCAGGGGACATGCCCACCCACAGTTACATTCCTTTTCTTCTACTCCATGCTCCAACAATCAGGACTCAGAAATTTTTTGGCCAAATCGCCCACATTCAGGCCCATGCAGGCCTCTTTCCTGGTCTGTGGAGTGTGGGTGAAGGTTGGACTCTTGGTCTGGGGTGCCCCTGCCTCAGCACAAGGGTCCTCAGGTGGGAAAAGAAAGAGGGAGGGCCATGGTTAGGACTGAGGCCTCACACCCCCAACCCTGCACGCTCCAGGGTCCAAGGATACAGAATTATAACCTGCCTTTGAGGTTGTTATAAAGGTATATGTGTCAAGGCAAGAGGCAAGAACGGACATTGTCTAACAGTTTGTTAGCTTGGTTCACAACACTCAAATATTTAGACACGTGGCGTGTGGGCCTCCATGTATTCATTTGCTTTGGACCTGTCCGATGTTAGGGGTGGGTCTGATTCTGGGCTTGGCTTGCTGGTTTATTTAAGAGGCAAAGATACTCCACACTGCACACAGACATGAGCTGTTGCCATTAGAATCACTCTCCTCTCCGTCGTGACATCTTGGCACCGCCGGCAGTTTGCCCTCGTATCTTGTGGATGCCTATGGGAATCATCATCTAGATGAGTATGTCCAGGTCCAGGCCCATCACACCCCAGTGACCACTGGCAGGAGGTCTCCTCGGGCATGTCCAGCATTTGAAAGAAGTCAGAAATGATGCCACTGATCACTGCAGTGGAGCAGCCCTGATGGGTGATGGAGAGGCTTCTAGGTTGTTCTAAGCACCATCTCACCCAAGGAGCCAGGCTCCTTTGAACAATGGAAAGAGCCCTGGATAGAAAACAGGAGATCCAGGTTCTAGACCGGGCTTTGCTACTAATTAGACCTTTGTCAAATCACTTTCCCTGTTGGATGGTTTTCTCATCACTGACATGAGGAAGTCAAGCTCTGGTGTTTTCTGATCCACGATTCCATGATACTCCCCACCCACTGAATAGAATCTTTCATTCTGGGCTGCTGGGCAGTGGCAGACAGCAGGACCAGAAAGTGCAAAGTGGGAGGGTCTGGCAGATACTAAAACTCCGGGGTAGCAAGAGGTCAAGGCCAGCTGGACAGAGAGAGTCTGGTGGGCTTGTCCTGAGGCTGGGATGAGAGGTTGCAAGTGAGACACTTGGAACAAGGTGGTACCCCCTCTCCTTGGGGGGAGTCTGCTTATTTTCTGCCCTGCTTTAAATTTGGTGGGTGGGTAGGGGTGGGAGGTGGGGTGGTCCTAGACCTGAAAGCACCAGGATGAGGAAGTCTGGGGCCTCGGGCAGAACTCTGGTGGAAGTGAACACAGAGAAGCCCGATGCTTCACAAACAGCTCTCCTAGTGGTTGAACCAACAGCTGCTGCTAACGAGCTTATTCTTTTCATTTCCACCAGCCAATCTGGGATGATACTTTTGGGTGTCAGGAGGGGAAATTGTCACAAACAGGGATGAAGTCGAACTTAATCATTCTATGACTAAGGAAAACCTAGACCACAGTCATGGGCTTTAGGGGCGGGATCAAGGCTGCGTCACCAGAGATAACAAGCGCTTGTCATTCATCACACAGAGCACTGGGAAGGGGTTCTATGGGAAGCTTGAATTATTCTCATATTCCACCCCTTTCTGGGAATTCTACTACAAGTACGCAACTCCCTCACTGGAAGCAGAATCTTCCTTATACTTAGCTGATCTCCTAAATCAACTCAAACTGACTTCTCCATCAATGTTAAAACAAATGAGATACACACTTTTTCTCCCACCCCATCCTGATGGCAATCGAAGTGCAGAGGAAATACAGTTGACTTGAACAACACGGGGGTGAGGGGCATCAACTCCCCTCGCAGTCAAAAATCTGAGTGTGACTTTTGATTCGTCCTAAACTTAATGTTAATATCCTGCTGTTGACTGGAAGCCTTACTGATAACGAACAGTTGATTAATGCATATTTTGTATGTTTGTATACTATACACTGTATTCTCAAAATAAAGTAAACTTAGAGAAAAGAAAAGGAAATCATAAGGAGGATAAAATACATTTACAGTATTTATTGGAAAACACTCGTGTAGTTCAAACCCATGTCCTTCAAAGGTCAACTGTGTTATTATACTACGCCATTCAGGCTTCTGGAAGCTCGGGTCTGTTCCTGGCTCTGTCACTTGTTATCAGGCTCGTGTGGGCAAATATTGAACCATTCTGAGTGTCAATTTTCTCACCCACACCCTACCACTATGAGTTGTTGTGAGGGTTAGAATTAATGCCTACATAATGCCCAAAATAATGTTTGGCACAGAGTAGGCACGTGATAAACGATGTTTCTTATCGTGTCTGTGAGCTGACTCAGTCTTTGACTGTGCATCACCCAGAAAGGGGCGTGCCTGTACCTCATTCTAGTCTAACGCACGACATGAACAAGTATTAAACAATCAAGCTGGCAGGATTTCCAAATATCTCAGCTGCCTTATTTGTCTTCTTTGAACACGAGGCAGCTCTGCTGGGAATCTGACACCAGGAAAACAGGACGGAGCACGGAGCAGACACACATGCCCCGTGGCTCAGCCACAGGTTTCAGGCACAGACTCAGGGCACGTCCCGGCGGGGATGCAGCCAGCTACTTCAGCAGGGTCGCCTGCCATTCTACTGACTAACATCTTATGACTATGACTGTTCCTGGTTCACAGAGAGAACTGGCAGCAGACAGGGAGAGAAAAATAAATGCAGGCACACAGATGGACCTACTGAATGCACTCTGGGATGAGAGAAACCAAGGTACAGACAACAGACTGATGAACGCACAGCGAAATCACGTCAGCAGGACCCCCTGATGAATCACTCTCAGGTTAATGTTTCCTGATCAGGTCAACATTTTTAGCAAGCAGCATCCCCTCATTGAAAATGGCAGCTGGGGGTGATGCCATCAGCTTATGAGAAGGAAAGAGAGAGGGAGGAGGGAGGGAGAAGGGGGAGAAGGAGGAGAGAAAGAAAAGAGAAGGGAAGAAAACTGTTCAGAATGGGTACTAGGGTCTGAATGTGTCCCCCCCAGAATTCATAACTTGAAATCCTCACCCCCACAGGGTGCTCTTAGGAGGTGAGGCCTTTGGGAGACAGTTAGGTCTTGAGACTGAAGCTCTCATGAGTGGAATTTGTGTCCTTATAAAGAGACCCTGAGAGCCCCGTCTCCCCTTCCACCATGTGAAGGCATAGGGAGGAGCCACCAGCTATGAACCGGGAAGCGGGCTCTGACCAGACACGAAGTCTGCTGGTGCCTTGATCTTGGACTCCAGCCTTCAACACTGTGAGCAATAAAATTCTGCTGTGTATGAGCCACCCAGCCTGTAGTATTTTGTTAGAGCAGTCCCAGTGGACTAAGACAGTGGAACTGGAACATTCTTCTCTTGTGTCCTGGTGTCCTGGAGCCTGTGACATGAAGAGGAAGTGACCAGAATGAACTAATAGCCTGACTCTTCCTGCTGCCCCGTCATGAAGGCCTTGGTCCATGCAGCCCTGGGCAGTCTACCTGTTGCAGGAAGACCAGGTCGTTGTGGGGCCAAGAGTTCTGCAGCCAAACCCCTCCCGTGGCAAACTCCCACCTCAGGGTGGCCTTGCCGTGCCTTCTCTCTGTAGGATCCACTCTCTCCTCCGTGGACCTGACCCCCGTTTTCCGAGCTGTGAGCACTCCTGCATCCTTGTAAGTTAGGGCTCATGGTACTGAAGGGGTTAGGATGTCTTTGGAGTTTTCCAATTGGGAAAAATGACCTGTTGGCAGTTGGAAGGGAACAGCGCCTTAGAATGTATAAAATCCTCTCAACTTCACCCCATCCCCAACTGACCTTTCTTACCCTAAAGTCCAGCCATTCAAACAAGTCAGGACTATGGGACCTCAGAGTCTAAAAGAAATCAGATGGAGGCAAAAAGAAATCAGGCAGAGGCTAAGATTAAAATACAGTCAAGATCCAAACATCGCAGTCCTTCTGAACTATGTCTTTACAAAAGGCTTCTTGCCATCAGAAGAATCATCAATTTTTGAAACCCCTTCACATTCAACATGCCCGCACAATACACTCAGCACCTGCAAAATACTAGGTGCTGGGCTAGATAATTGTTCTTGTGGGATCTGACTTACGTATGAGAAGACAGCAGAGAAATGTTTAATACATCTGGTCAGCTGTACCTACTTGCAGATCCTAGAACACATAGATCCTCTAATCTTTCCCTAAGTGTATGGATTCTATTTCCCTCTCCCTCCCCCCAATATCTACTCCTCTAACTGAATTTGGTGCCCTCATCCATGCTTCCCTGTCACCAGGGACAAAGTGCTACCCTAACACTCCACCCTGAGCTCACCAATCTCTTATTCGTCTCTCCTAATAGATTCCAAGGCCTGTGAGGTCAGGGATGGCATCTCACTCACTCCATTCCTGGAAATGTTCCCAGTGCCCAGCCCCTACCGCCCAGGGCTGGAACACGGTGGGTCCCTAAACCAGTTATATGTGAACAAATGAAGGACTGAATGAACACACCTTCTTATAAACCCCTGTGCTCAGTTTCCTCTGCTAAAGAATGAATGGGAGGGAGGCAAGTGAACTGGGATCCCAGGAAAGTTCTGGAGGGGCAGCTGGCGATGGGGCAGGAGGTTTGAGGGCTGAGTCATCCTAGGAAGGAGCTTGATGAGGCTCCCTTAGTTCACCTCAGATGTGATCTGGCCACTACTGGTCACCCCACACTGACTTACAGAAAGACAGGAAGGGATCTCTCCCCATTATTAACAGGCCTGTGTGACTGGTCCTCTTTTCTAAGGCGATAAAAAGGGTAGTTGATTACTTACTCCATCTTCTTTTTCAGCAAGGAACAAACTTCATGTCCTTTCTGCAGATGGAGAGGCTGAGGGGAGAGAGGGTCACTTCCCCAAGTGCCTCCACAGCTGGCTGCCAGTCCGGGACTTCTCTTCCCCCTCTGGCCCTGAGCTGGGGAGTGAGGCGCATTAAAATGCATTCCATTCATTAGATGCCACTTGGGGAAATTCCACGACTTGCCCCACCTTCCCCCAAGGCCCAGGCAGCTGAGGTGTTTGCACCTGGATGTCTGGAATGTGTGTGCACCAAGTTGGGGCAGAGCAAGGGGGAGGGGGGTCTCAGGACATTTCTGGACCTTGAATTCATTTTTATGGCCAGTGGGTCCCTCCTGATAGCTTGAGCAAGGCAGTGAGAATTTAGCCCCTGGCCGGGCTGTAGGCCCTTTACCGGCCAGACACTCTCCTGTGAGTCCTGTTTGGGAGACTGTTTGGGCTAGAGTGGGGGCCAGGGCCTGGGCAGGGCTTGTCTGTGGGAAATAACATGAGCTAAGAGGGAGGGTGTTGGGAGGCCAAAGCCATAGTTGCGGGTCCCTTGGGAGGCCTGAAGTGGAGAACTGAGGCCCAAAAGGCCAAGGCTGCCTGGGTCTTCTCATTGCTGACTCTGGGCCTGGTGCTGCCAGACCCTGGCCTGTTTGCTCATCACAGAGCCCTGTTCCTGGGGTTGTCCCAGGACAAAGGTTTTGGTGTCTTTGGCTTTGGTTTTGGTCCCATTTCTTTGCAGATACAGTACATTTGAAAAATAAAAAAATCAAACAGTTCAAAAAGAAAAAAATAATCGTTCATATTCATCACTCATAATTAACTTTTATTAATATTCAGCATATATGCTTCTAGGTTTTCCCATACTGTATATTGTCTCAAAAAGTATATTGACTGTAAGTAAATTGATTCTTCTTTTAAAATGATTAGATATTATAGGTAAGGCTAAGCCCCTTCTGACCAGCCCCCGCCACCACCCCTCCCCAGAAATAATCACTGCTGTGAGTTTGGAATATATTTTCCGTAGTCATAGTTTCACTTTTATACACATGAGTATATGAAGCACACGTGCACATGCACACACACGCACGAGTTACATTTTGTTTGTTTGTATTTTTTCCTAATGGCATAATCCTGCATGTGTGACTTTGCAATTTCCTCCCCAGGCCTTTTCTTCCCCAGTAGGTGCTTGATGTTGACACACATGGATCTGGGGCACTTCAAAGACCCTTCTCGATTGACATTTTCCCTGTTCCAGTCACATGGCACCGTGTCAACCTCACCTACCTGTGCTTCTCCAGTGTGGGTTTCTGGAGGTGATATTGTGGGTGGCTAGGCCTTTTCCCTTTAGCTAGACACTGACAGATTTCCCTCCTTCTAATGAGGTAACCAGTTATATTTCAACCAGGAGGACCTGTTGACCCACTAACCAAGCCAAGTGGAGAGGACTTCATGGCAGGCTCGGGGCCTACTATCCTCATTCCTGGCTCTGTCTTACTTTCCTACTATTCTCCCCTTTGACTCATTTCCCCACATCTACTTAAAAATGTTTTCTTCAAATGTCTTGTAGATGTGAATCTTTTTAGTTTAACCACAGTCCTTTTTGGAACAAGGTAGCAAGGCAATCTGTAAATGAAAGCATTTCAGGTAATAGGGGAGCTCTTCCAGGCCCGATCTGTGGGGCCTTCTCCACCTCGCTGGGGAGCATTCTCCAGTTCCCAGTCCCTGTGGCCGCTGGGCTGCCCTAGCCCCAAGCCCAGCCCTGGCCTATTTCTTCATGCTCTTGGGGTTTGGTCTGTGTCCCACTGAGTGACCAGGACCCTCCTGACCCTCAGCTCTGAAAGAGCTTCCACCGACTCAGCCTCACCTTATCAGCGGGGGGATCCAGAGGGCCAGGAGTGCCCCTGGGGGGCCTGGGGAGGGCCTAGGGCTGCCAGGCTGCAGACGTTGCTGACCTATCTTTAAATGATTGAGAAGGTCTGATTTGTGGCAGCTCAGCCTTCAGGGTTTGAAGCGCCCAGAACATCTGCTCTCATCTGAAACCAGTCATTAGCGGGATTGTGGAATGGAAGTCTGGGAAGGGTTTTCTAAGAGGCCAAGTGTTGGAGAAAAAAGAGGACTGGACTGCGGGTCAGGAGATCTGGCAGCTAGTCCTGATGTGGCTGCTCGCCAGCTTGCAGCCTTGAGCAAATCCTTCTCTTAACCCTGCCAGAGGGGGACGATATGACCCAGAAGAAAGCTTTTTCAATCATTCAAGTAACATGACTGGGCACTCTCAATGTGCTAAGAACTGTTTGAGAGGTTGGAGACAGAGTGATGGACAGGAACAATAAAACGTCTTTTGTGGGGGCTACCTTCATTCTAGTGAGCAATGTTCAAATTAACCAACCATCAAGGTAACTTTAGCTACTATTAAGTACCATCAAGAAAATAAAAGAGGGTAACTCAAGGGAGATTCCTGGGGAGAAGGCCATTGTCTAGGTCAATGATGCCTTATAATAGGGTGATAGTACTGGGCATGGACATAAATAGGAAGCTTAGTGTCCTCAGCACATTGTAAAGGTGCTGGAGCCAGAATCTCTGGGTATCTATCCATTGGGCTCAGCATATAGAGAACTTTCCACCCCACAGTAATCATTGGGGTGGGGGCAGGGGTTGGGGACAGAGCAGCTCTGGCCCTGGCCATGCAGTTGTGGCTCCTTTTTCAAGGTAGGGAGCACAGCAGTGGTTCCTGGAGGTGTGGGAGAGGGCATAGCCATGGCTTCTCCTGGGGGAGAGGGAGCGAAGCATCATGGACTCTGGCAGCTTTGTTAGCTGGGGCAGCATCTGCAAACACTGCGGGAGTCATCCGTGGTGAAACCTTGTGGGTGTCTACAGCAGCTGCTGGGGTCCTCCTGATCTCCTTTGTCCTCATGTGGGAAGGTCATACTGATGGGGTCCCTCTTGACATTTGACTATGCCAGACTGGGGGTGAGGTGATCCAGGTAAGACACTTCCTCTGCTTGCCCGTACAGCCTCTCTTGGTTTTCTTTTTTTATTTTTGGGGTTTTTTTTGCTCCATTGGGTTGCTGCAAGTTCTTCATTGCATTCCAGAGCTCTCTCAGAGCCATTTTCATCTGTTTGTTGTTCTGTATTTGTTACTTTTGTTGTTGTCTTTTTGTGGTGGGGGGGGAACAAGCATCGGGACCTCCTAGTGCGCTAACTTGCTGAGATCACTTTTCCTCTTTACTTTTTAACTACATCTTCATCCATTACAATCTACTTTACTTTTTTGATTAAAATATCATTTGTTCAACAGTATAAAAGTTAAAAGAATCTACATTTCTAACTGTATAGTGATAGTAAAATAATGCTATGTCTCTAAAATAGAAATGTTGCCATATATATTGTAGTTTCTGTAAATATTACATGATATGGGTAAATGTTAATGGTATAATTTGAGTAAAAAGAATCCATTCACATAGAAAATTTTTTTTCTAATTCTTCATAAATGGGTAGATGAGTAGCTAGGTAGTTAGATGAGAGGCTGGAATAAAATAAAAATATTAACACTGACTATTTCTTTTTTTTTAAATTACTTTATTGTTGTTCAATTACAGTTGTCTGCATTTTCCCCACATCACTCCCCCCCACCCCAGCCAATCCCACCTCCCTCCCTTGCTTCCACCCT
>VMDR010003144.1:0-76739 GCA_007922815.1 Macrotus californicus
GTCATGATTAAATAATGAAACAAATGTTTCACCTTCTGGTTTTGTTCTTTTCTAGCTGCATAGATGAGTGGTTTGAAGTAAATAGATCTTGTCCTGAGCACCCTTCAGATTAAGCATCAGCTTCCTGTTTTATAGGTAATTCTCCCTTTTCCTGTTTAAATTGCTGTTTAAATTGTTATCTGATTTATACATTCTCCGCCATCTTTCCTTCCTTCCTCCCTTCCATTCACTCAGGTATGTGTGGGGGGTTTTAGACATTGTGTTAGGTAGGCTTCTGTATAGAAAACTCATGTTAAAAGATGTATAAAAAAACACCTTTCTTGATTAATTCCTACATTCTTGGTTCTTTAATACACACTGGCATACTTAATTTTTTGCGTAATACTTTCTAAGAAAACCACGGAGCACACATCATGACTGTTTTATCGGTGAGAAGCCTGGGGGGGCAAGTCATCATATCCCATGGCTTTCAGAAGCATGTTGTACCAGCGGTCCAGGGTCATGCAGCAAGCAGGCAGAATCAAATTCCATACTCTTACCCATGACTTCTCAAGTATGTTCTTAAGTAATGCAATATAATATTATCCTTCTGATCAGAATAGTCGGTATTTATATTGCATTATTACATGCCAGGCATTGTTCCACGCATTTTGCATTTATTACTAACTCCCAGAGCTCAGTACTCTTACTGTCCCCATTAGGCAGGTGAGTGAATTAAGGTACAGAGAGGTTAAGAAACTTCACTTGTCAGGGTCCCATAGCTAGTTCTTTGGTAGAGCTGGGATTTGAACCCAGGCATTCTGGTTCCAAAGATTGAGTTCTTAGCTATTTTTCTATTAATAGGTAGGAGCATTTTCTTCAGAAAGTTGCATTATGTATTCTTTGATTCGGTTTTATCTTTCACCTTTGTATCCTCAGCATATAATATTGTACTTGCCTGTAGCAGACCAAAAAAAGGGGAGGGGGGATTCAATTTTAAACCAAAAACAATTTATTTTGCTCTGCTGACTTATTTTACTCATGGTTCTGCATTATCTGAAAATGTTTAGTGGATTGAATGAAAACCTCACTTGACTATTCTGGACTGTTGCATTTTTCATGTTCCACAGGGTGAATTTCTTGGCATCATTTAGCTTTGAAAAAAATAGTGAATTGCTATGTTATAAATACAGGAAAAGGTTTTTGTGAGAAGACTTACAGAAATGAAAGATATCACTCAGTTTTCACATCAAGGCAGAACATTGTATTTTAGCCAATACTGAAATTGTTTCAGAAGGAATCCTATTCAGAGACTCAAGACAGTGAGAGACAACAGGTGTCTCTTCTGAATGGCGAAGACTGAAGGCAGGGAATGGCGTGGACCACACCCTGGGGCCTAGTCCTGCGTTTCTCTCGTTTCCTTTCACATCTGAGGTTTTGAGGTGATAGACGCATTCAAGGAACTTTCCTGCTTGTAATGAGAAGAGTCCCGTGGCAGCGGACTCTATAGAGCGCTGCCGGAGGAGACGCTGCAGGCGAGCGGGCGTGGCCGTGAGGTGGGCCGCGCGAATGGCTTGGTTTCCCAGGGCACACAAAGTGAAATCTACACTGTGCCGTAGTCTGTCGTGTGCAGTAGCGCATGTCTAAAGAATACAACACACATCCTTAATGTAAAACAATGGTCACTGCCACCTGAGCCTTCAGCAAGGGCTTCTTGTGGGTCTCGCTTCAGTGTTGCTGGCAGCTGACTGATCAGGTGGTGGTCACTGAAGGCTGAGGTGGCCGTGGCAATTTTTAAAAATAGGACAGCAGTGAAGTTTGCTGTATCAAAACTTCCCTTCATGGACGCGTTCTCTGCAGTGTGCACGGCTACTTGATATCTTTTTCCCCATAGTAGAACTTCTTTCAAAACTGGAGTCCTCTCAGACCCTACTGCTGCTTATCAACTCAGCTTATGTCCTGATCTAAATCCTACCCTCACAGCATCTTCAGCAGGAGTAGATTCCATCTCCAGAAGCCACTTTTCACAGGGATGGAGGCGGGGGTGGGGCGGGGGTAGGGGACAATGAAAAGAAAACACTTTCTCTGTTTATCCATGAGAAGCAGTTCATCATCTGTTAAAGATTTATCACGAGATTGCAGCGATTCAGTCCCATCTCAGGCCCCACCTCTGCTGTAACTCTAGTTCTCTTGGCATTCCCACCACAACTATAGACACTTCCTCCACTGACGTCTTGACCCCCAAAAGTCATCCAGGAGGGTTGGAATCGGCTTCTTCCAAACTCCTGTTGATGTTGATATTTTATCTTCTTCCCATGAATCACTAGTGTTCTTAAGGACATCTGTAACGGTGAATCCTTTCCAGAAGACTTTCAATTTACTTTGCTCAAATCCACCAGAGAAATGACTGTCAGATGTAGCCTTACAAAAATGTATTTCTTGAGTAAGACTTAGTCGAAGTCACTCCTTGGTCCCTGGGCTGCAGAACGGATGCTGTATTAACTAACAGGCACGAAAGCAACATTCATCTCATTGCACATCCCTCAGAGCGCTTGGGGGGCCAGGTGCAGTGTCAGTGAGCAGCAGTGTTTCGAAAGGAATCTCTTCTGAGCATTCGGTCCCAGCAGTGGCCTTATCTGCTCAGAAAGCCGCGTTGGAGGCAGACGTGCTGCCGTCCTGTCTTTGTTTCCCTCTTTACAGAACGCAGGCAGAGTAGACTTAGCGGAATTCCTAAGAGCATAATTCTGAAAGTTGTAGAATTTTCAGGATGGTAAATGACATGACGTCAACTGAAAGTCACCAGCTGCATTAGCCCCTCACAGGAGAGTCACCCTGTCCTTTGCAGCTTCGAGGCCAGGCCTTGACTTCCCCTCTCCAGCTGTGGAAGTCCTGGATGACGCCTACAACATAAGGCTGTTCCTTCTACAGAGAAACTCTGTCGTCAAGTGTAGCCGCCTTCGCGAATGCTCTCCGCTGGGTCTTCTGGGTAACTTGCTGCAGCTTCTCCATCAGCACCTGCTGCTTCACCTGGCACTTTGATGTTATGGAGGCGGCTTAAACCTCATGACCAACCTCTGCCAGCTTCAAATTTTTCTTCTGCAGCTCTCTCACCTCTCAGCCTTCAGAGAATTGAACAGAGTGAGGCCTTGCTGTGGGTTAGGTTTTGGCTCAGGGGAATGCGGCGGGTATGATCTTCTTCTCTCCAGACCAATAGAGTTTTGCCCACGGCAGCAGTAAGGCTGTTTCACTTTCTTATCATTCATGCGTTCACTGGAGCAGCACTTATAATTTCCTTCCAGAACTTTTCCTTTGTATGCACAGCTTCGCTAGCTCTCAGCCTGTCTCAGTTCTCAACATGCCTTCTTTGCTAAGCATACTCGTATCTAGCTTCTGATTTAAAGTGAGAGATGTGTGACTCTTCCTTCCACTTAAACACTTAGGGACCGCTGGAGGGTTATTAATGGGCCAGATTCTGACATTGTGTGTCTCGGGGAGTAAGGAGGCCTGAGGAGAGGGAGACTGGAGACGGGGCAGTTGCTGGAGTAGTCAGAACACACGCAGCATCTGTCAGGGTCATTGTCCTATGTGGTTGTGGTGCGTGGTACCCCAAAACAACTGCCATAGCAACATCAAAGGTCACTGATGGCAGATCACCATAACAAGTATGATAATGACAAGTGTGAAATAATTGCAAGAACTACCAAAATGTGACAGAGACATGAAGTGAGCAGATGCTGCTGAGAAAGTGGTGTTAATAGACTTTGCTCGATTCAGGGTTGCCACAACCTTCACTTTAAAAACACCACTCTCTGAAGTGTACCAAAGTGAAGCACAGTAAAGCCAGGCGTGTCTGGAACTTAGTGGCAGTGGCAGTGAGTGATGTGAGGAGGGCAGCACTAGTGAGACAGCTGTTGGGCACGTAGAGTCTGGAGGCCTGGGCACACCGTCCAGTACTGAGACTCTTGGCCTTTGAACCCTTTCTGTGAGGTGGGGCAGGTCAACCGAGACACAGGTGTAAATTGGGGTAAGACTTCGAGTACCTGTGTGCATATGTTTTCATTTCACTGTGGAAAGGTTTTTTGAAGAGGAGAATGCTTTGGTATGTCTTCCGTGTCACCTTATGTCAGGGCCAGTAGATTAAAACTGGCTAAAATTATAGAGGCGTTTTTAAGAGAAGTATTGCTACTAAGAACCAGTGCTTTTAAAATGAAATTTTTATCTTAGTATTTTATATGCCAGAGTAGTACGTCAAAATTTTTTATCTATATGTAAAATTTGTCTTCTAGAGTCAGCAGACTTTTTTGTGTGAGGCGGGACTTTATGGAATGAAATTTTTATTTCATGGTCTGGTCAGCTCAGTTTTCCTTTTTATGTCTCAGTGAGCTCCTGGACCGCGGGACACGTGTCTTGTCCCACACGGGGTCCATTGGTCTCAGGCGGATTTCGGTTCATGTATCGGTGTCATCCTCGTCCTTATTTTGCACATGGGACCTGAGCTGGGTGGCCACTGCCCTCAGAAATGCAATCGGTGCGGGCGATCCCTGTGGTTCTGGAAGTATTGTTTTAGGAACATATAGCCGTGAAATGTCTTGACTGTTTACGTTTCTGCTTCTCTTCTGGCTGCCCTTGCTTGTTGTGTTAATTCTGCTTACCTCTTTGCTGACCCAGATCAGTAGTTTGTGGGTTGAAGAGGAGTCAGTGTTGCTAAAAGGATTTTTTTTAAAAAGGTAACTTGTAGCAGCAGATGCATCATTTCTGATAGCATTTCTTACAGCGTAAGAATGTAATAGCCCAAAGTAGAGTTACGTGAATAGAAGGTGCTGTTTAGTTATGAAATTGTTTATTATTTTTAATTTGAGGTTTTTGGTTACTTGGGGAGAGATTTAATAAGTTAGGGGGATGTTTTCTGTACTCTGGTATAGCCTTTATTGTAGAAGGGGAATAACTGATATAGTGGTGATTTTTTTAGTTGTATTTTAAGCTTTAAGTGGTCCTTCTGTGTCCTTGATCTGTTCTTTTGCAGACACCGATTTTATGAGTTTTTAGAATAGTGGTAAGTGTATGAAAATTTACGGTGGCTAAAGCAAGGTTCACAGGCAGATGAATGTTGTGTTTTGATTTGTATTACTATTGTGGACCACACTGCTTAAACCAAAATGCATCTACTTTTACACAGGTTTTCTTCTTTTCTCAAGATGCTTGAAAAACCAAGAAGATATGAGGATCTGTCTCTGGAAAAGCAAAAACAAAAAGCGCAGGCATACTCAGCCAGAAATCGGAGTGCTGTGCTGCTCGGTGGATGCAGGGATGGACAATCATATAGGGAAAAAGTCCTGCTGGAGAGAGGACATTTGCCACAGAACACAGTGTACCAAACATGACCCAAGGACTCACAGGGACTTTGAAAATGCTGCACACCCCTTAATAGTCATCCGCGTAGGTAATACTGATACACGTTTTGTGTTCAGACGCCAAAGTTAACTGATTGAAACGTTGATTCACTTTTTTTATTAAGTTCTCTAGAGCTGGGCAACTAGTGTTTCGATTTGTTGTGTTTTTTAGTTTGGGGATCTCCTTGTTTTCCCCAACGTGATGTTTCTGCATTCATCTATTCTTAAATTGAAGACCACATAATTTATTTCCTATAAATTAAAGTCTTAAATGTGAAACTAAGACATGCAGTCAAGCAGCAAACACCCTTTGAACGTGGACCATGGTCTCAAGTTGTTCCCTTGTTTTCCCCGGAGGGGGAAAGGACTTCTACATAGGAAAGCTAAAATACCGTCACATGCTGAATTAATGAAAAGTTTAACGTTATCAGAATGCAGTCCAAAGAGTAATCAGGTTACATAATCACATTTTAATTAATTAAATCTCAGATTGTCTCCTGAATTACAGTTTATTAAGTGTATTGTTTCCTCTTAAATGAAACTGCTGACGGCTAATCAGCGGCGTCTGCAGCTATGCAACTTTCAGCAAAACAGTTACGAGTTAAGAGTGCTGCCAGCTGCAACGACTCTGTTTTAACGGGTATTTCTGTTTGTTCTTTTTGCGTGATTATTTTATTGTGCTTTGCATCTCCAGGCAGTTTTCCCACATTTGGGTAAAACGCTTTAGCAGGTTGTAAGCTTAACTTGTGAAAAGGGTAAAATAAAGTTTTCTTGAGTGGAACTTGGAATAATTTGAGGGACTTTTATATACTTTTAAAAATCAGAATTTAATTAGGATGCCAGATTTATAGCAATTTGCATCTTTAATTTTCCAGATAATCTGGAGATTAGTGTTTGATAAATGATTTTTAAAGCAAATATGAAGATTTTGTTAATTTATAATTTATTAATGTGTTATTACTGTAATTGAAAATGTTATAGAACTTTTAAATTCAGTCTTGTGTAGAAAGAAATGTATTAAGCAAAATTATGTGAATAAATATTCCCACAAAATACATCTGAATGGTTAAAAAATACTGGAAGAGAGCTATTAGGGTTACAGTACCGAATGTCCTTTTTTTTTAATATCAAAAATAGACCAATAAGTAGATTCCTGTTTTCAGTACGGGGAAAATGTTATCAGTGAGCATTTGAGCAGTGCACTTTACTCAGTGTAAGTGGAAGCTGCTCAGTGCCGCTCCCTCACTTTAACCCTTCTTCACTGTATTTAGGTATTTGCTTTTCTGTTCAGTGCGGCTGCTCTTTCTTCTCAAAGTTTTGCTCTACTCCGTTGCTTCTGTTTCATTTTTGTAAAGGGCATGCACAGGAGCAACTGCTGCTACCCAGAAAAATTTGTGTGTTACAGACAACTAAAGGGGTTTTTCATTGCTCTCTGTGTGATTCAGAGCAGATAACATTTTCCCAAAAATTATGCTGTGAAATGCCTTTTGTTATGCTGCATTTGAGAGAAAGAACCCCAAACCTCCAGTGTGACGGTTGACGGCACAGTTTCTTTGGTGCTTTTTAACCAGTTTTGGAAAATATTTTTCCCTCAAGGAAAATATTCTTTTCTTAAATTTTTTTCTGTTGATCACGAAACATTAATATAAGTCAATTTTATTTCACATTTTCAATTTTGTAAGCTTTCGCGCGCGCGCGCGCGCGCGCACACACACACACACACACACTCACTCACTCACTCTCCTCCCCCCCCCCCCAAGGAAAAAACCCTTAGAATGTGAATAATTCACTTTTTTTCTACTACTTGTATCATGTTATTTTGTCGTCTTCCATTCTTAAGGAAAAGATTTACTATAGCCGTGGTAGTTCACTGTTAATATTCTGCTGGGAGCTGATTTTCTGATACGAACCTCTCACTGGCGTTTCAAATGTAACAGCTGAAGCCGCTCTTCCGCCTCCCCCCCGGCCGCGCTCTCGGAGTCTCACTCCCTGTCGGGGTCTGCGCTGCAGCTGCCGCAGTAGGAGCGCCTGTCCTTGACACGGGAGCTCAGTGTCGTCGGTGTCGAGTGCGACTTCATTGTCATGTTTGTCTAGAACAGTATTGACTTACGTTTGTTCACGGCCATCCCTCTTTCATTAAAATTTCCAAGTCAGCATTTTTTCCTTTAAACTCAGTCTCCATCCCTGACTTCCTAGACCGAGCTGAGACACTGAACAGAAAGTGGTTGTAAAGCCTGGGCGCCCCAGTTTTTACTCCAAGTCGCTGCTCTGCAAAATGTCGTAAGTAGCGCTCTACGTGACATCACTTGGGGTGTGTGCGGACACTGAGCCGTGTCGGTGGGACGAGGAATCCCGTGAGGGATTTGCACGCGGAGCTGGAAGTACTGACAGCGGAATAGCGTGGAGACAGTAAAGATCGAAAGCCGAGGGCATCGAGTTAGTTACAGCTTCCCAGAACCTTCGTCAATATTCGTACTTGTTTGCAAATAAGATCACACTTGCAAACATAGAAAGCGCTGCACCTGAAATTTCAGTCCAGGGCCAGTCTTTTCTTCATAACGGATTCATTGCCACTTCTGATTCCATCTGAACTTTGATCTGGCGTCCCCCCTTCCCCCGCCCCGGAATGTTAAGAAATAGCAAAATTATTGTCTTAACTATTGGCTCTTTTCTAGAAAAATAGACTAAGGACATTAATCTGTGTTTTTCAGACCTGGTTATAAATCAGATATAGATTGTGTTTTAAGAGCAGTGTTTATGATTGAAATATAAATAATGGTTTCTATAACTGGTTTTTTGTGGTAGCTGAAAGAACACTTAAACACTCATGTTGTTAACTGTTGCATACCACGTAAGTTTTATATTTATTTTATGTTATGCAATTATTTCAGATTTTACCCACTAAGCATTAATGGAATGTCGCCCAAAAATGCCTGAGGGGCACCCTCAGCATATTTGCAGTGTGTATTTCGAAAAGATTTCAGTTCAAGTGAGTTAATGAAAATGGCAGATTCCTTTTCAAATCTTATTTTAATTTCTAAAGTTGAGATAGTGATGAGTAAGAGCAACCATTCACATGAGCATAATTATAGCAAGATTTAGGGGCGTTCTCCTTTAAATGAAAGAGATTGTAAGTTCAATATAAACATGACCTAATTTTTTTTTTTTACTAACTTGGAGAGTGGAAGAAGGGAAATTTCCTGACAATAAGCTACATTTGAACAAAGCATGAAACCTCTCTCTTAAAACTCAGGAATAGTTGAATTTGCCATCTGATTCACATTCACATTATGTGTTGATAATATCAAAGTCATCTTAGGCTTTCACAGAGGAAGTTTCCATATCAGTTCGGTTATTGGGAACTTTATAAAACTACATAAGAGGCAAATACTGCTTATTAAGGATGAATACTGTTTGTTAGTTTCAGGAAGTCTTCTCAGTCACGTGGGCCATTTTCTTGCAATTTGGTTTATCCTCAGTTGAGTGTGGTACATACTGCCAGCGGGTAGTTAAATATGAAGTGTCCCTTGTTCTTGTACAGATATTTTGTAAGTTAAAAAAAAAATCTGGCAAGCCAATATTTTGTCTTTGGCCTGTTCCATTTTTCTTCTGAGTTATATAACTTCTCCTGTTTTTTCGCTGTATTGTGATAATAGTAGGTGTCTGTTTTACTGCCTGCTTTTCATCTCTGCTGGGGTCTTTTCATTCAGAGACTGAATTGCCACTGGTTTTCTTTAGAGGAAGTTGCTACTTGGTGTGCTCCTAGTAGTGATTCTTACTCAGGAAGAGCTGGTGAAACTTTTTTGACAATGACTTACCCTGATAATGCTTGGAGTACCTACCATATTCTGTGAATGCTGTGCTCAAGGTAGGGAACTGAACCTTTTGTTTTCTTTTTGAAATCACAGGATTCCTGTGTCGAGTGGGAAATACTCTGTGGAAAGGAGAAGGCATTGAAGAAAACCAGATATGTTAATATGTATGGAAATACAGCAGTACTGTACTTAGGGGAGTTGGTATATTTCCAGCTACGTAACCGTCAGTTCTACAACAGTAGCCGGTAGTAAGATAGATTGTTGGTTGCTTGTTTATAGAGAGACGAGGAGCAGCACAGCATAAACTGACATCCTAGGAATAAATGAAGTTTTTAAAACTGGAATTGTATTATCTATCAACCAACCTAGTACTTCTGAGCGCTGCCCTGGACGGCGGGGCACCTGTCTGGACCCCAGGTCTTAGACTCAGCGCAGCTGATTTCTTCGATTCCTGTATCTGCGTGCCTGCTTTTTGATTGGACACGCAGAGGTTCGTAGGTCCTGATGATTCGTGTTTGCAAACTTGTCACCAGGGCGTCCGGTGACAGCACCTTGGAAAGGTTTCGCTATTCATCAGCAGCATTTTGAGCGCTGAGTGCGCACGATGTGACTAGCAGGCTCCATTGGGAGCTACACGAGATACTGGGGACTCTGAGGACACTGGCCTTTCTTGCTCCAGCAGCCCGTTATATTTTATTTCTTTGCAATGACTAGATGAGTTTCATTGTTTGAAAATCAAGGTACTAGTAGATATGTACCTCTGTTGCTTTGTTCGTGGTCTTCACAAGTCTGTAATACCTCTTGATTTCCTCTATTCGAAAGTGTTTTTTCTGTTAAATAAGGTATCGAAAGCATCAATCACAAGAAACATAGAAAATGCATTAGGAACTACTTGTATTAGTATGTTCTTAATTAAAATGAAGCAATTCATTATTGATATTTTTAATAAGTAAAGCTTCCAAATGGTCTTGCCAAATTATCCTGTTATTTAGAAATGGAATGCTTTCAAGGAAACTTGTCATTTCTACCTTTATGTCTAGAAGTTGGCAGTACGTTACAATAAAACTGAGAACTACCTGGATGCTAAAAGATTACCACGAATAACTGATGTCGCAGTTTCATTATCTACCTTTGTATAATCACCGTCACAAGATTGAATCCAAAAGTATTAGTTAAAATTTTATAATAGCTTAAGAAACAACTGTTTGTGGTGGTAATGGATACAGCTCTTTTTTAATTACATGAACCGTATGTAGAGATTTACTTTGAAATTTCTAATGTGAAACCTATTTGTAAATTTTGTCGTTGAATTAATGACTGGAGAGCCATTAAGTTTTGCAGAGAGATGGTCTGTCGGTACATCGTCACAACTTAAAGTTTAGATTTTATTTAGTAATGTTCCATGGTGGTTTAGAAAGCAGACTTCTGCATCTTTTGGAGCACAGTGCTCATGCTGTAAGAAGTGTTGGGTGTGTAGCATGGTGGTGAAGAGCATGGGTTCTGTCTGCAGTCAGACTGCCTAGCTTTGCCATTCCCATGGCATCGGGCGAGACACTTAACTTCTCTGTACCTCGCCTTTGCCTATAAAAAAGACAACACTGCTGCCTACCTCAAGCTTGTTGTGAGGGTCAAATGGGAAGGTACATGTATGCACCAGACACAGGTGATGAGCACCTAATAATGTTCGTGGTTATTATAAACAATAAACATATTTGTGTCCATCTATGAATTAATAATTTGTTATTCTCTCCAGTCATGAGGTATAGAAGTAATGCCTTAGACCTTAAGTAATGTGTTTGAGAAACCTAAGCATATAATAGAGGACATTGGGAGTTCTGATCTTCCCTCTTGCTAAAATCTAGAGATTTACTATTTTGGCAATTATATATTCAACACTGCTTGGTTCTGTGGACTGTTAAGGACCAAGAATATTGAAATCAAAAAGAGCTGAGCTCTGGGAATGAATCTTCAGTGGGTGAAGCTAACAAGTAAACAAGCACATAATAAAGAATAACAAAGGCTGTGATAGACATGCCCAGGCCGTGGAGGTAGGAGGGAAAGAGGGCCGTTAAACTCAGGCTAGGCAAGAGCATGATTAAACTAAGCCTTTAAGAACAAGCACGTCGTGGCACCAGGGGATATGGAGGAAAGGGTGTGCGGAGTGGGGAGGTCGGGAATGGTATTCCCAAGGTAGAAAGCAGGGCTCAGACAAACAGGACAGTCTTGAAGAGTGTCTCTATCTAGAGAGGTAAGCAGGTAACAAATCCTGAAGGGGTGAAGGACTTGAAGCCAGAAAAAGATGATCAGATTTGCCTTTCAGAGTAGAGAGAGATGAGAGTAGAGGCAGAGACGGCCCATTAGAAAATTTATAGTCATTCAGGCAAGATGATGAGGGGCAAAGCTGAAGCAACGACACCAGGAAAAGCACGGGTGGGGGGAGGAGAACTTAAAGCTTTAGAGCAGAATGAAGTCATCCTGGTAGCCACTTAGGTGTGAGAGATGAAAGGCAACACCAGGACAGCTCCAGCTGAACTTTCACATCTTGAAGGGTTAGATCTTAAGGACAGAGTATCTGCCCCTGGAGGAAGCTCATTATGCCGGAAGTACCTGCTCCACGGCCTGAGAAAAATGCCAATTCTGACATGAGCACATTGGGTCTTAAATGGGAGGCAGAGCCTTGAGAGAGGTGGTGAGAAGGCACGAGTGTGTGTGTGTGACCAGGTCCAGGAAGTACAGAGACACCGTCGTTGCCAGCACCGTTAGATGAGTCATTACGTGTGTGGTAACGACCCTGAGCTGGTTTCACGTCTGGGTTGCCTGGGTTGGACCCCCCAGCACCCCTCTCCTTCCCCCTTAACTTCACATGCCTGTTGGATCAGGGCCACCTTTCCTGGGTTTGCTTAGTGAAATGCTGAGGCGTGCTCTGCAGCATTCTTGGGGTTTCTCTTTGGTTCATTTGTCCCACGTCCCTCCGTCATACCAGCGTTCTGAGACATTCACAGCAGGAGAACACCACTGTTGGAAGCAGAGACTTTGTAGATGCCGAGAGACAGGAAGGGTGAGTCCTGCTGCCTGGGTGGGTGCTGCTGTTGGGATGGGTGGGTTAGGTTCGCCAGAGGAGGACCAGAGAAGGTGGGTCAGTTCCTGGGAGACTACAGGCTGCTGTTGCTGCATCATGACCTTTGTTTAGCCGAGGACAGGAAGTGAGGACTGGTAAACTTGCCCTGGACAAGCAGCAGAAGCCTTGGGGTATCCTCACATTAGCTTAGGTCAGGGGGTCACTTCTGCCCGCAGGTTGCCTAATCGAACACAACACGTCCACGGGAACAGCAATTCCAGCTTTTACCAGTTTCTCCGCACCGGCTCAGGTGCTCCTGGAGGTGACGTGGAACTTCAGGGATGACGCGGACCGAGGATTCCTGCCAAGCAAGGCCGTGAGAATAATAGACTTAACACCAGGAAGGGAATGGCCCTAAAATATTTTTAAAAACTCATTATAGTCATAAATGCATGATTTAAGATTTGATTTCCCACTAAAATACAAATAATTGTTCCGCATTACCAAATGATGCTGTAATTATAATACAGAGTTGTTCAATTCTGCCACTTAGTGCCTTATTCCTAGGGTTCTTTTCCATAAACTTACAAATTCAGTATTTGTTATTCTGTGAGATTTTTTAAGAAGTATACAGTGAAAAAAGACCTTCCCAACAAAGTCAGTTTGAGATCTCAATGCTTTCTGATTGGCTTGATCTTTCAGTGAGCAGCTGGGTGACTGAAACCAAGCCATGTAAATTCACATTTCGGGAAAACATCAAACGCCTGTATGTCACGACCCTTTCATCCTAGCTCATTAGTCATTTAGACTTACTAGATCTGTGAGTGTGAGGGGCATTCATCACACAGCCAGTCAGAGGGTACCTGTCAAAGAAGGCGTGAGGTTCGCAGCTCCTCCAGGGCTCAAGCACCGCGAGCCTCCAGGCCTTCTTAGGGTGTGCAGACCCAAACTCATCATTTTAGCATGCAGCCAGTATGGAAGTCACAGCGAAGTACTTCACATCCTTTCTCTTGTTTCAGTCTTGGGAATTCAGTGTATTTTATCTTTATAGCACATTTGTGTTCAGAACTAGCCATATTTGAAGTCCTCAAGAGCCATATGTGACCGGCGGTCCCGTATTGGGCACAGGTCACGACGATGTGGGAGGTTGGTTTTCCTCTCCTCGTTGTCCTTACCTGGATGTTTTTGAAGGTCTCACAACTGCAACTTTGTGCAGACCAGCATCTCTCAAAAGTTAATGTAGCTGCTGTGCCTGAGCGGAGCTGGCCCTGGGCTGTTACCACATTGAAGCAGTTCCCTAACTTTTTCAGTGAAAGGGGCTGGAAATACCTTGAAAAGGCTGATAGTCGAATGAATCCTTTCCGTGTGCTCTCACAGATGTCACCGGCTTTGGCTGTGTTTGCCGTTTTTTTAGTAGGAATGTACAGGCTCTGAATAACTGGTCAGTTAGGAGTTGGTTGGTTGTGAAGTTTTAGCCAAACAGCCAGCAGGAATTGTGAGTAGTGCCAATGAACAACTCTCTTCCGAGCTGTCCCTTTTTGGGGCTCTGCCGGGGCAGTTCCATGAGTTTTTGATCTCCCCGCAGAAGCTGCCTCTTGACCGCATTTGTGCCTAAACTGCTGCATTTCTCTACCAGACCCTCCTCTGAAAGCTGAGCCTCTTCAAATCCAGCGGGAGAGTCGCCAGTAGTCAAGTCCAAGCTGCCTCCTGGAACGTGCTCTCTAGTTGGTGTGGGAATTCTGTGCCCGAGTGCCCTGTGGAGAAAGTCGTGGGATGGGGTTGCCAGGGAGTTCATCTGCAAGGATGGAATACCCCATGGGAAGATAGACGTTCTTCTGCTTGGAGACCCTCCCAAGCCAGGGATTCTCAACATTTGGTTAAGGTTAGACCAGCTCAGGAGGGAGGAAGGGAAGGGCAGAGGCAGCTTTTTAGAGTTGCTAAGGCTTTGCCTCCACCCCAGAGATTCTGAGTTCATTGTTCTGGTGTGATCCTGTCCTGTAGCCAGTGTGCAACCCTTATCTGGGGTTTTCTCGCACCCCACTTCCAAGGACGAGAGTGCTAACCACGTCTCAGACCTCTGCAGTAAGCTCTAGCTGCATTTTCTCTGGTTCTCTTAACCGCTTGATGGAACCGTTGGATCTGTTTGAATGAGAAGACCACTCCTGTATCATTACGCGTTCTTCCCAGCCTCTGGTTTGTAGACTCAACTGCCTGATAAGGCTAGGCCCAGGTCCTTGATTTGCACAGCTAAGTTTGTAGATTCCTTTCAAAAAAACAAAGCCCTTCCTGCCTCCAGAACGTGGCTCTGCCAAATAGAAAGCCCTTTGGCCTTCAGACTCTTGTCTCTCCTTTTGCTTTTAAAAACCTCGCCTTTCTCAAAGTTGAGCAATGATGGCTTCGCTTTATCCTTATTGTTTCTCCCTCCCGAAGTGGCACCTGCCAGTGCGGTCGCTGAGCAAGCTGACGTAACCGACCAGAACGCAAGGAATGAGAGCATGTAGCAGCCGGTTCAAAACAGCATTCTGTTCATTGCTCTCATGTCAGTCACCCGCGAGCCACCGTGGGTAGCTGTAATTGTCTGATTCCCGTTCTTGGGGTTATGTCGGTCATCCTCCAGAGTCTCCTCACCCTGAAGAAGAAGCTGTGGGAGTTGCCTTGAACTAGACCGCAGGCTGACTTGAAGTGTTGGGCATTCATTTCGCACATTTTACTGAATATTTCATAGATGTAAGATACTGCGTGAGCCACTGCATGTCCACTGATGGGAAAAGATAGTTCCTGCCCTTAAGGAGCGTAGGGTTCAGCATTCCAAGCAAACGGAGCATAGCAAATACGTGAACAGTAGCGTGGGTGTGCGAACAGGCATCTGTGTCGGGTCTTTCAAGGCGTAAGATTCCTAAAGTCACTGGGAAATACTTGATTTGACAGGTGCGTGTCCATGGAGCCAACACAGGTGAGAACGGATGAAAGTACCGCAAATGCCAGGATTGCAGTAGAGACAGCCAGGCTCGGATTTGTGCACTCACTTTCGGTTTTAGAGGTCTGTTTCCTCAGTAAGAATGGTGTTATATAACCAAATGGTATATATAACCAAATTTTTTCGTCACAGCTTTTTCAAAGTAACTCGAATTCAAGTTCTAACTTCCATACAACAAAAACATCCATCGTAAGGGGACCATCCGGTGAGCTGGGACATACATAGACACCCGTGCAGCTGTCACCACGGCCAAGCTAGGGGACGTCTGCGTCACCCTCCAGCAATACCTCGAGCCCCTTCCCGGTGAGACCCCGCCCCCCTGCCGCACCGGCCATCCTCAGCCCTGGGCAGCCATTGGCCTGCTTTGTGTCACTGGAGAGCCAATGAAAACATTCAGTACGGACTTCATTTGTGTGAGGCTTGTTTCACTCAGCAGATCTGTGATAGGCATCCGTGTTGTTGCCTGAATCAGTTCTTTTTTATTGCTGGGTGGTATTCCATTGTACGAATATACTGCCGTTTGTTATCCATTCTTTTGGTGGACACCTGGGCTATTTCTAATTTGGGGCTATTATGAATAAAATATCTGAACATTTATATATAAATTTTATGTGAACATGTGACTTCATTTCTCTTGAATAAATGCCTAGGAGTGGAATTACTGAGTTGTATGGTAAGTATAATTTTGCTTTTGAAGATTCTGCCAAGCTGTTTTTGCATAGTGGCTGTACCATAATACATTTCCACCAGCTTTGCATAGTGATTTTGCCACATTATTGTCAACACACACTGTTGGCGGTCACTCTTTTTAATTTTGGCTATTCTGGTGGGTATGTATTTCATGGCTTAGTTTCAATTTACCTAACCACTAATAAGATTAAGCATCTTTTTATGTGCTCATTGGCCATTTCTATATCTTCTTTGGTAAAAGGTCTGTTCAAATATTTACCCTACTGCTTTGAACAGTTTTGTTGCAGTATAATTTTCACACCATAAAATCCAGTTGTTTGAAGTGTACATGTTTGTGGTCTTTAGTATAGTTACAGAGTTGTGCAGTCCTCAACGCAGTCTAACTTTGGAATATTTTATCACCATAAAGAAACTCCACACCCATTAGCAATCACTTCCCCACCCCACCCCCCACAACCCCCATATCAACCCTAGGCAACCACTGATCTGTATTCGGTCTCCATTTTCCCACTTCTGGATATTTCATTTAATGGAATTATACAAAATATGGCTTCGCACCTCACTGCTTTCACCTAACATAATGTTTCTGAGGTTCGCCCACGCTTAGCGTGTGTTAGTGATTCTTTACTTACTTTTGCCAAAGAGTATTTTATCGTATGGGCATACTACAATACACATTTGTTCATCCACCAGCAGATGGGCATTTGGGTTGTTGCCACCTTTTTGGCTGTTCTGAATAATGCTGCTGTGAACATTGGCCTTCAAGTCTTTGTGTGGACGGCGTATGTTTCTCATGGGTCTTGTAAGTACCTAGAAGTGGAGCAGCCGGGTTATCTGCATGTACCTATCGTCCCATCCCATTCTGGGAAACGCCGGAGGCTCACCCACTCTCGTCCCTGGGTCACTATGTTAAATTTCTGCCCTCCTGCCCAGCTACTGCTGGCCACAACCAGTATCTCAGCCTCAGGCAAGCTACACCTTTGGTCTTTCCTGACATTGTTTCCAACATTACCCCTGAGTGTGAGTTTTACCCACATTTTGCTCCAGATCACTTCAGTCCCCCTCCAGCAGGGAGGCTGTAGATCCTCAGAGCCACCATACTCTGGTAGAATGACAGTGCCACAGAACTTGGGGGTTAGGGTGTTGGGGGGTTGAAGCTGTTCCAGGCTGAAGTGCCAGATTCCACTATTTTTGCCAGGGTTCAGCAGGTTTTCGTGAGTAAATGTTTCTCAGTTTGTTACATGCCTTTGGTCAATTTCCAAAGTTCTGAAGTGATTGTTTGACAGTTTTGTCAACTTTTATCATGACTTTTTGGGGAGAAAACTTGCCATGCTCCTTACCCAGTTATTCCTAAAGTCTGATGGAGCTGCTCATTTTTAAATTGGGTTGTGCATCATGTTGTTACTGAATTGTGAGTTTTTTATATGTTCCGCATACATATTTTTTATCAGATATATGATTTGCAAATGGCTTCAGTCTACAACTTGTCTTTTCATTTTTTAACAGTGTCTTTGAAAGCAAAAGTTGAATTTTGATGCAGTCCAGTTTATTCGTTTATACCTTTCCTGTTCAAGTGTTTTGTGTTCTGAGGTATTCTTGCCCAATACAAAGTCACAAAGATGTTCTCTATAGTACTTAATTTGTGATACAGTTCAAGTTAATTTTTATATATTGTGCGAAGGTAAGTATTGAGGTTCATGTTTATCCACATGACTCTTCAGTTTATTTCAGATCGTTTGTTGAAATGATTATCTTTTCCCTATCGAATTAATTTAGCATTTTTGTTGAAAATCAATTAACTTTATATGTGTGGGTCTGTTTCTTACCTCTTTTGTTCCATTGACATATGTGCATATATATAAAATATGAAATGCTAATAGTACACTGTCTTGATGACTGTAGATTTATATAATAAGTCTTGAAATCATTGTCTTCAGTTTTGAAAGAAATTTTGCTGGGCTTCGAATTCTAGAATGTCTTTATTTTTCCCCCAGTGTTTAAAAGATACTGCTCCATTGTCTCCTGTCTTACATAGCTTCAGGCGAGAAGTTTGCCGTCATTCTTCTTAAAATTGTATTGAGAATAGTTCATATACCATAAAATCCATTTTGAAGTATACACTTTAGTGTTTTTAGTGTACTCATAGAGTTGTGTGGCCGCCACCACTAATTCCAGAATATTTATACCACTCTTAAAAGAAAATTTCTACTAGTAGCCACACTCCATTCTCCCCGTCTCTCCTTGCCCCTGGTAACCATTAAACTATTCTGTCTCTATGGATCTACTTATTTTGGACTTTTCATTAAATGGCATCACACAATATGGTTCTTCTGTGTCTGGTTTTTTCCACTTAGTGTAATGTTCTCAAGGTTCATCCATGTGTTAACACATATCTGTACTTTATTATTTCTTCTTATGGTTGAATAATATTCTATTGTATAGGTACATTTTCTTGATGGGCATTTGGGTTGTTTCCACTCTTTGGCTATCTTGAATAATGCTGCTATGAGCATTTGTGTCCAAGCCTTTTTATCAACATATGTTTTCAATTACCTTGGGTGTATACCTAGTAGTAGTATTACTGGCTCATACCTATGGCAACCCTGTGTTTAACTTGCTGAAGACTGTCCAGCTTTGTCCAAAGAGGCTGCATCATTTTACATTCCCACCAGCAATGTATAAAGGTGTCAATTTCTCTACATCCTCACCAACACTTGTTATTGCTCGTCTTTAATACAGCCAGCCCAGTAATGGCTGAATCTCACTGTGGCTTTCATTTGCATTTTCATGACTAATTATGTTAAGCATCTTCATGTGCTCATTGGCCATTGGTACATCAAATGTCCATTCAAATCGTTTCCCCATTTTCAAATTATTTGTCTTTTTATTGTTGAGTTTCAAGAATTCTTTTTCTGTATTCTGCACTGTAGACCCTTATCAGATAGGCGATTTGCAGATATTCTCTCCCACCTTGTGGATTATCTTTTCACTCTTTCACCAGTGACCTGTGCAACAGAAAAGTGTTTTATTTTGAAGCCCAATGTATCTTTTTTCCTTTGGCTGCTTGTGCTTCCGGTGTCATGTACGAAACCATTGCCTAGATCAGTTAGGCAGATATATGCCTGTATTTTCTTCTAAGAGTTTTATCATTCTAGCTCATACATTTAGGTCTTTAGTCCATTTGGAGTTAATTTTTGTATACAGTATGTATAGGGGTACAGTATAGGGGTACAACTTCATTCTTTCGCGCATGGATAGCAAGTTATCCCAGCACCGTTTGTTGAAAAGACTATTATTTTCTGCATTGAACTGTCTTGCCTCCCTTGTTGAAAATCAGTTAACTATAAATGTATGGATTTATTTCTCAACTCTTCGTTTTATTCCATTGATCTGTGTCCATCCTATGCCAGCAGCACACTGTCTTGATAACTGTAGCTTTGTAATGTGTTTTGAAACTGGAAAGTCGTCTTGGCTCTGAAATGTAGGAAGTTTTTGATGACAATTGACCTAAAGATTAGTAGTTTGGGCTTTTTAATTGCTGGGTAGTAAGTAATCCATTGTGTGAATATACCAAGCTTGAGCAGTTGAAGGATATTTGGGTGGTTTCCAGTTTTAATGACAACAAATACAGCTGCTATTAACTTTCACCTAAAGATTATGAATGAAAGAAAATTTCATTTCTCTCCCAAGTGTGGGATTGCTGGGTTGTGTGATAATTATGTGCTTACTTTATAAAAAACTGCCAGACAGTTTTTCAAAGTGGCTGTAACTTTTTGCATTCCTACCACAATGTACGAGAATTCCTGGTGGTTCATATCCTTGTCAGAACTTGGTATTGTCAGGAGGGTTGACTTTTTAAAAATGTTTTTGCTTTGTTTTGTTTTTATTTTTTTGGCTGGGTATACATTATACCTCATTGTGTTTTCTGTTTCATTTCCCCAACGACAAATGAGGTTGAGTATTTTTTTCATATTCTTATTCGCTATCTCTCTTCTTTAGCAAAGTGTTAAACTCTTAGACATTTTTTAGAAACTGGGTTGTGTTCTTTTATTCTTGTGTCTTGAGAATTCTTTACGTATTCTAGCTATAGATCCTTCATTTAAAAATATGATTTGCAAATGCTTTCTCTCTGTCTGTGGCCTCTTTATTTTCTTAACAATGTCTTTCGAAAAGCAGAAGTTTTAAATTTAGATGATGAAAGTCTAGTTTGTTTGTTTGTTTTTTCTTTTATCGATCTTTTATTGTGTTTTTGATTTTGAATCTAAGAAATTTTTGGCTAATCCAAAGTAACAAAGATTTTCTTATATGTCTTAGAGAACAGAGGTGAGCATTCTTTTTCTGTTAAGGGCCAGATAGTAATTTTATTAGGCTCTGCAGGCCATAGGGTGGATCTCTGTGTTGTAGTAGGAAAGCAGGCATAAACAGTGCATCAGTCAGTTGGCGTTCCAGTGTAATTTTATCTATGTTGGGGAACAGGTCAGAACTGGCCCAGGAGCCTTAGTTTGTGGACCCATGTTCTTGGAGATGTAGGTGTTACTGTGAGTCTGTGATCCATTTCTATTTAATTTTTTAATATGGTGCAAAGTATGGGTTGAGGTTCACTTTTTTCTTTTCTTGCAAATATGTATGTCTAGTTATTCTAGCACCACTTATTAAAAGGGTTATTCTTTCTCTGATTATCTTTGCACCTTGTCAGAAATCAATTATCAATACATTTGTGGATTTATTTCTGGCTTTTCTGTCCTGCCTGTTTCTGCCCTTCTGCAGTCTTACTCTCTCTTGGTTAATGCCCTTTGTGCTTTGCAGTAAGTCTTGAAATTAGGTAGTATGAGTCTTCTAGCTTTCTTCCTTTGTCTTTTTTTCAACATGTTTTTGTTTTTCCAGTTCCTTTGGTCTTCCACATAAATTTTAGAATCAGCTTGTCAATTGCTACAAAAACTCTTGCTGCCACTTCGATGGAGATTGCATTGAATCTAAGGATCCATTGTTTTAGTCTTGACAATATTCACTCTTCCAGCCATTGAGCACAGTATCTCTCTCCATTTATTTCAGTTTTTAAAAATGTCTCCAGTATTTTCTAGTTTTCAGCATATAGATCTTGGTAGATTCTTACCTGTGCATTGCATGATAGTGTTATTGTAAATGACACTGTCCTTAAATTTTTACTTTCCAGTTGTTTACCGCTATTAGAGAAAAACAACTGAATTTTCTACCTTGATTTTATATCCTATAATCTTAAACTCACTTACTCTTGTAGCTTTTTTGTGGATTCTTTGGAATTCTCTGCATAGACAATTATACTGTCTACAAATAGGTCATTGCTTTCTTTCTAATATGTGTGCCCTTTTGTTTCCTTTTTTTTTCTTTCTTTATTTTTAGCTCCTCTCTCCCTTCCTCCTTCTTTATATCCTTCCCCGTTCTTTTTCTTTCTCCCCCCTCCCTTCTTCCTCTCTCCCTCCTGTCCTCAGCTCCTTCTTCCCTTTTCTCGTATTACATTGGCTGGGATCTCCGGTCTGGTGTGAATGGAAGTGCTAAAGCTGAGAACCTTGCTTATTTTGAACTTAAAGGGAAAGCATTCAGTCTTTCACTATTAAATTATGTTAGCTGTGAGGTTTTTTTTTATAGCTGTCCTCTATAAAATTCAGGAAGTTGCCTTCTGTTCCTGTTTCCTAAGAGAATTTATCATGAACAGATGGTGAATTTTGTCAAATGCTTCTCCATCTACTGAAATGATCATACTGTTTTCCTCTTTAATCGGCTGATATGATGAATCGCATTGATTTTTTTTAATGGCGAACCAAGCTTTTATATATTTCTAGATTCAATTTGCTAATCTTCAGGTTAAGCTTTTTTGGCATATGCAGCCATGAAGGCTGTTGGTCTGTAGTTTTCTGCTCTTGCAGTATCTTTGGTTTCGGCATCACAGTGAGGGAGCGCTCATTAAAGGGTTGGGGAGTGTTCACCTTTTATGTTCTGAAAGGGTTTGCACGGAACGCTATAAATTTTCCTCTCTGTCCTGCTTTAGCCGTATCCCACGAATCATGATATGTTGGTTGAAAAAGAAGAACGAAAACAAGATTGGTTGAAAACAAGGATGGGAGTAGATGATATTGGAAGTGGAAATAACATCACCTTAGACATGAGGCAGCCTCTTGGTCCCTTGGGGCAGGCAGAGTCCCTGAGTGAAGGTAAAGGGTTCTTCCAAGTCAGGCTGGAGAGTCTCCAAAGAGGACAGACCGGCCATTGCCCCAAAGACAGCCCCCAGTATTTGTTCCCACTCCTAGTGAGTTTGTAATGTTTGTCCTGTAGTAATTCCAGCAGAAGTGTCTTGTTGATTTGAGGTTAGGTTGTAGTTTTTGAAAGACTGGAGGAAAATTCAGATATCAGAAGGGACCTGCCTTTTGAGCCGTGTCAAGTAACAGCTGTTAACTTTTTGTCATGAGGTCAGAGGGGGGATGAAAATCATCTATCGGTCAATAGATTTAGAGCAGTAGCCATGGGCTGAGAGGAGCACAAGAGAGCGTTGCCTTTTCTTATATCGGAGAAGACAGGAGACTGAAAATACACGAACGAGAATACAGAAAAGCCTCCTGCAAAACCTCAGCTGATTGCGAGGGGGCACCCAGGTGTGATGAGAAGTAAGTTTGGCAGTAAAGCAGAAATCTGAGATACCAGAACAATGAGCCTTCTTCTGCTCTGTTGGGTAGAAGCTGTCTGCGTTTGCCATCCTCTTTTCCACCCGAGGCTCCTGAGTGGGCAGTCTCCACCTGCAGGACCTCTGCTCCCGGGCGTTTGTAACACCCGAGAGCTGCAGGTCTCCTGGGAAGCTGCATTTCTTCAAGACTCAAGGTTGATTTTCTCCAGTTTTCAATCACTTTTTAAAACTTCTATGATCATTTGTCAGTTTTTGTTCTTTTAGCCTACGTTTGGGAAACTGAAGAGCTCTTGTAATAGTTTTAAGTTAGTTAAAATTTGAAGAGCCAAACAAATGTAATTATTTCTGTTTTTCTTCCTTTTATGAAGTGAGAAAGCAAATCATAGGCTGCCTGTAGCTGTTCCAGGACACCTGAGGAACATTTAGTTGTAAAAGACACATTGGCAGTTTTATTTTTGAATTGGGAAAGGCAAAGTAGTTAAGGAGACAAAATACAAGTAAGAAGCATCTAAATGCAAGAAACGCTGAGAAGTTGACAATGTAAAAACCGTAATGATTAAAGTTAATTTTTTCAAAAAAGGGATTTTGTGTTAAAACAGTTCAAGAGGATGCCAAAAGTATAAAGAATTTCACAATATTTTTAAATAGAAACTCTACTAATGCACATTTCTAAAGCCTTCTGAAATATTTGTTTAGGCATATAAATATGTAAATGTGTAATAAATGTAAGTAAGGTTTTTAATTAGCTTTAAGATATAATTATCTTCATGAAGTATATTAAATAAACCAACATATCTATTGCATTGACCTTGTCCTCTTAATAAAATTAACAGGCCCCTTAATGGGTAAACCATTTCCTTTATCTCATGGACAAGATACCTTCTTTGGAAACTGTGCTATAGTGCCGTCTCAGCCTTTTTCATAGTTATGACCTTAGCCCAGAATAACCCATTTTATCGCACCCAAACACAAAACTAGAATATATAAAACCAAAGCCTGTTTAAAAGTTTTCCTTCACGGCTACATATTTTGTATCTTTTATGGATTTAAGGTGGCAAAAATAAATGAATGTTGTCCAAAGACATTTGCAATTATTTTTTAGTCTTTCTATAATGTATAAAAATAAGAGACAAAGATGAATTAAAACCATGCTAGATGACCAGGGTTTTGTATCTTTTTCTTCTAAATTGTCCAGGAATCTGAGGATTATTTACTAATTTAACTCAATTTCATATTAACCTCAGTTCTTAATATTAACCTAGTTCTTCTTAACTGTGAATCTGGAAACTACAATTTAAGTTACACATTAAGTCCTTACGGTTTGTAGCATGATAAGAATTATGCATGACTAAGCCAACTTGACCCACAAAACCAGTGAGAGAGATTTAGGGAGTTTAAATCATAAAAGCAGTAAATTCCAGTCTTGTACAAATGAGCCTTTGCACTAACATTATTTTTACGTGATGGTGAATTGGTGAGAAAGCCTAGAGCTATTTTTAACTAAAATTAAATTATTCCAATTTTCCAAAGGGATATGATCAGGAATATTACATGAACTGTTTTCTAGTGTAACTAACTGATACACCATGAGCCTCTGTATTTATTAATCTCAAATTTCCATCATGCCGCAAGTTTTAACCTAGTAGCAAGGCCGTTATTCAGACTCACAGTTAACTTTTTCTCCTGTGTTGGTTTTAGGAAGAAAAAATTTAAAGAGTCAATATGTGCAAAACTTGAAACTTAAAAAAAAAAATCCTTTGAACTTTATCTGGACTGAATGGATATGTAAATAACACAATACTTTTTGATTAATTCCTTAAGGTTCTCAAAAAGAAAGGGAAAAGGTGGTGGGATGGGATCAAATGAGAGGGAGCCAGGTATAGGCTTATCAGACATGGGGGTAGTTTAACTACCCCTGGTAATTTTATAATTCTGAAAAATACAATTTTATAATTCTGGAAACAGTGGTCAGTTTCACAGGACAACCTGTGTCTGTTTGAAAGCTTGTCCCTGCCCTTCCACCAGAGAGAATTCACCTCATTGGGCTGAGGGACTCACTGGAATTTGGATGCTGCAGTTTTTGCTTGGATCTCCTTTGTAACCACTCAAAGCCTTCTTCTAGTTCTTTCTCTTTGGGACTCAAATTAGAAAATTTTCCCAGTGACCTTTTTGCTTATAATACCAGGTTTTTGCATCTCCTAGACCCATCGAAGAACTGATAGAGGTAAAAAAGATTCATAGTCCAGGGCAGGATTCAGGAAGTCCTGAACAAGGGCGCAAAGACCTCGAGTGTAGCCAGGATTAGAAGTTGACACGTTGGGAAACGTCAGGGGCCTCCACTGGAGGTTGTAACGTTCAGGGACTTTGAGTTAGTATGGATTATTCCAAAGACAGAAGGGCCGGGAGGGAGAGGAAAGATAATAAACAGGAAAGTTTGGAACAGGGTTAAGGTGAACCCACAAGTGAGGAAGATTTAATAATTTTTTCACATATTATTGGTCTGGGTCAAGACTTTTAGGGAAGTTTTACAATCCAGACCATATAAGATGGGCCAGTCAGGTCCATCTGTCTTGAACCTGTAAGCCAGGAGGAGGTCAGTCTTGGGCTTTTGTTTGCCTATTTAGTGGGGATTTTCCAATGTATACAAAAACAGGACAATATAGCGGACTCCCACATATGACCCACTAGCTTTAGCAATTGTCCCCTCGTGGCCAATGCATGTCATCTGTGTTCTCCCCTTCCTCAACTATATTTAGAAGGCACTATTTTAAAAGCAAAACTATGGTATAAATACTTCAATATGTATATGCAGAAGTTAGAGACTTTTTAAAAATATAACCACTGTCCATGTAAGAATGTCCAAACCTGTAGTGAACTTGTATCAGAGTAGGAAAGGTAACAAGAGGGTGGGAAAAGGCAAAGTGGGGATTTGGATGACAGGATAGGGAACAAAATTATGTGCTTTCTTGAGGATAGAAATGCTTATTTCAAAGGTTTGTTAACCTAGATGCACAAGAGCAATGGACAGGGCTTGCAGAAGGCAAAGATGAACCTTTCACTAAAGAAGTGGCATGCCTTGGGTGTGACTGCCACCAAGACCTGCCCAGTTAGGAATTTGTGATCAGATCACCCTAGAACCCCCCTCTCCTTTCCGTCCACACCGCGATAACATCACCACACGTTTAAAATGAGCAGTTCTGGAGGCCGTGGAAGCATGCAGGGGTGTGTCTGTATGGGAGAGAATGAAGCACAGTCATATAAATAGCACATAATGTGGAAGAGCAAGCATTTGAATCTCAGGTCCTGGGAGAGGTTCCAGTTCAGCAGCTCTTCCTTTCCTGCTGACAGCTACTCTGTCTGTGTCTCCTAAGAAAGCCCCTCCTTTTGTGATAGCACTGGTTTGAGTTAGATTTTTTCTGACTTACAGTTGGGCGTGCCATGAGTTCTGCTACTGTCTGCATGGCTCAGTGTGCCTCTTAGTTCTCTTCCTACCCTGATTTCTCACACCGTTCAATTCAGTTATAATGACAATGCTATTAGCTACCATTCAAATGACTCTGTCACATGCCACGGTCTTTACCCAGTACTTCACATTTAATCCTCAACACAACCCACTGAAGACAGCAATTTCCCTCCCTTGTAGATGAAGAAGTGAAGATACATTAGGTCATAGGCTCAGCTTGTGCTGTTGGTAAGGATGGAACCAAAATCCTCCCCAGCTCTTTCTAACCCCCAGCCCGTGTCCCCACTATGCCGGGCTGAATGTCACATGATTCTTATTTCCTAAAGTCAGTACAATTCTACAGCATCAAACTGAGCTGTTCATCAGACTCCTTCCTCGTCCTCCTAGGCATACAGTTAGACTTCTTCATTGTAGTTTGGCCGGGTCACATGATTGGGCTCCACCCATGAAATGTGAATAGGATACATGCCCTACTTTTTGACCAGGCTCAATGGAACTCCCCATTTGCTGTTCTCTGTGCTCTCTCTGCCTCCTCTATCCACTTTACACGGCCTACGGTGACCTTGGAAACTACATGTAAAACATGGCGAAAACTCGGCCTGGGTCCCTGAGTGACTGCATGCAACAGAGCCCCCTGCCACCAACCCGAAACTTCCTTGCACCGGTTATGTGAGCAGTAGCGAAACTATTGTATTTAAGCCATTTTGTATTTAAGAGTCCATTTATTACAGCAGTTAGCCTGGCTTCATGTTGGGGTACCACTGCAATTATCCTTTGCTGGGTAGCGAACCACCTCAAAATTTACTGGCTTAAAACCACAGTATTAATTAACTCACAGTTTTGTGAGACAGAAATGTAGGCTGTTGCCTGTACTTGTCCATGCAGCTACAAGCAGCAGGTGGGTTCCCTGGGGCCAATGGACCTGGCGGCACCTCACTCACTTGGCTGGAGGTAAGTGCTGGCTGCTGGCTGGGTCTCATGTCTCCAGCAGGTTTGCCTGGGATTAGTCACCTGGTAGCCAAGGGTTCTCAGCAGGGAGAGAGGGCAAGCCCTCTCTCATCGCAAAGGCTTCTGCTTGCACTCGGGTGCCATTACCCAGTGCAAGTGACACAGGCAGAGGGAAGTGCAACTTACTGGAGAGCCTTTACTGCAGCTGTCTGCCACACCTCTATGGTGCTCGTGTGCAAATCGGAAAATCATTCACTACGTCTTAGTCACACATTGGGTGCAAGTCCAGCTAGGAGGTGGTTTTTCTAACCCCTGAATTAAATTCTGATATCAGTGTTGGGTGTAATAAAAATCATTGTTAAATTTGCTTTAAGATTATATTTCAGGTCTATGTATAACAATGAAATATTTACCACTACATTATCAATTTAGAGTAGTAAGTAGAATTGACATTTAAAGAAGTGAATCTTACTCCTTTCTTCAAGCCACTCTAGCCTGTAGATGTTTTAGCTTATGGTCCAATTTAAGGTGCCCTTTTTACCTGAGATTTAATGGATCCGATTTCTCAAAGTCATCCTGCGGGTTTATAACCAGATCCATACTTCAGCTAAAGCAGTCTTTACACGGCTAAACTCAGATTCACCCGTATTTAAAGTAACATGAGTGGATGATGAAGTTAGAGATTCGGTACTGCCTCATTTTCTTTGAACTCCTGTACTGGGCCACGCTGAATCACTCCTAAGGACAGAATGCTGGCAAAGTGCTCTCCATGCCTTACCTGCGTGACCGTAGTGACAGGGGAGTACTGTGGTATCTGAGAGCCCGAGTGTCCAGGTTCAAGCACTGTCACTTCCACTCATTGGCTGTGTGACCCTGGTGATTCAATTACTCAGCACTTCAGTTTCTTCATTTATGAAATCGAGATGATTACCACAAACTTTCTCAAAGGGTGGTTGTGAGGACTGAATGAGACAACATACGGAAAGCCCTTAGTTCTGAGGCTAGCCCAGCTTACAAGGAAAGTCACACTGATTTTCCTTTTTTAAAAATTTCAGTCTTATCGAGGTATAATTGACAATTTTTTCTTTAATTTTACTGCGGATATATATATATATATATATATATATATATATATATGAATGAAATATTTACCAAGGCATCTTAAATTAGGTTTTGCAGGCAATTACCTATTTTCTTAGGAGATGCATGCTAAAATATTGAGGTGAAGTTCCATGATGTACGTAACTTTTAAATGTTACCACAACAAAAAAAATACATTGCAAACATAGAGTGAGAAAGATAAATATGGTAAAATGGTAATATTCATTAACGGATGTAGGATATGAATGTTCATTGTATTTTAAGTTTTGTGTGCATTTAAAATTTTTCATCATAAAAATTTCAGGGAGGAAGGAAATCTTCATTTCTCTCCACTCCCTGTTTTTCTTTTCATTTCTTTCCCCCAAAACTCTCTCCCACCTGTGGACTGCTTGTCTCTCCTCACCTGTGGGCCGCGTCTTTATCATTACTTACCTACAGCGGCGTTACAGGGGGAGCAGTTAAGTGCGCTGTGGAGCCAGACTGCTGGCGTGGGAGCATCTGCCCTCCCATTCCTTGTATGACGGCGGGCCAGTTATTGGAACTCCGCAGCACCCCCTCCTCAGCCCCAGAGGGCCAGTGTGAGGAGGGAAAAACAGTGGACATGGAATGTATAAATGATTAGAAGAGGGTCTGGAATATTGTAAGCCTTCTACGGGATTTTCCCACAATCAGAGTAATCTCTCGGTATCCCTGACTTCTCCTCTCTGCAGTGAGGGTACACCCTGGAGCCTTCCTTCCTTCTGAGAAGAAGGAGTTGGGGGAAGATTGCAAATGCTTGTTTCTTAATACTTTCACTTTTCTTTCTCTTTGAACACACAAAGAGTTGAAATAGGTAACAATCCTGAAAAATGTTTCTACGTTTTGAAAAAATATATTTCACTATCTCAAAGCCACAAAGCCAGTAAGAGGAAGAAGAACCAAGACTCAGTCTGTCTCTGTTTCATTGTATGTGTGTGCAAATATATACACACATCGTACATCTTCTTTATCACTCATCGATCCACAGACACCTAGACTGCTTTCCTATCTCAGCTACTGTGAACAACGCTGCCGCGAACACGGGGAGCATCTATCTTTTTGATTTACTGTGTTTATATTCTTCAGACAAATTCCCAGAAGTGGGATTGCTGGGTCATAGGGCAGTTCCATTTTTAATTTCCTGAGGAAATTCCATACTGTTTTCCACGGTGGCTGCACCAGTCTGCATTCCCACACCAGCGCACTAGGGTTCCCTTTTCTCCACATCCTCACCAGCACTTGTTGTTTGTTGATTTGTTTATGATGGCCTTTCTGACAGGTGTGAAGTGGTATCTCATGGTGGTTTTAATTTGCATTCCTCTGATGATTAGTGAAGTTGAGCATGTTTTCGTGTGTCTATGGGCCATCTGTGTGTCCTCCTTGGGGAAGTGTCTATTTAGGTCCTCTGCCCATTTTTAAATTGGATTGTTCGGTTTTTTGATGTTGAGTTTTACAAGTTCCTTAGAAATTTTACATATTCATCCCTTATTGGACATATCATTTGCAAACAACATCTTCCATTCAGCAGGTTGCTTAAGACATGGCAGGGATCAAACCCTTTCAGAAGAGCCAGCCATGTTCTGGAATTATTCCGGGGTTGGGAGGGAGATGACTGAGACCTGTAGTTTCTCTGGATTCATGTGTCTCACTGAGAATATTCCGATCAGCCACCCGCTCTGGCACGTAAGCCATCTGTCAAGGCCAAATAGTTGCATTTATTTTGAGTCACTTGAATCGGTGTCCTAATATTTCACTGAGCTTCGTAGTGGTTTGTGGTGAGCTAGGCACCTTGGGGGTGGGCGGAAGCCTGGATTCTGTTTCAGAAGGGGAATTCGGGACATTCTTGGGTCCCTTGCAGGGGGTGTGAGAGTAGGGGAACCAGGAAGTGAGAAAGGGAAGTCAGACCAGAGCAAAGGCAAACTCAATCACCCTCGAGTTCTGCCCAAAGCCCTGGTGCAGGAACCGGGGACTCGTCATGGAAATTCCTGCCTGAAGCTGCTGGCCCAGAGCACTTGAGACAGCAGCTGTCCTGGTTAGTTCAGACTTCCCCTTTTACAGACAGCAGGCTTTTCTTAGCATAAGCAAAGTTGTTGCACACGGACTAACACTGTTCTCAGGATGGATCAGAGAGTGAAAGGAGGAACAAGGAAGTTGAATTTGTAACTGTTAAGATTAACCGACCAGAAGCTGACCATGCAGGAAGGCAAACGGCCCTTCGGGTGACAGGGGTTCTCAAAGATGGCAAGGGTGACAGGAACTGTCAAGCATTCTCAACAGGGATGATACCCCCACCTAAGGGGGTGAAATGGGTTCTTGGAGGACAGAAAAGAACTTGGTGTTCAATGGTGTGTGGCCCTCCAAAGACCCAAAGGTCATAAATATAGTGTATCTGTGGTATCAGAATTTCATGGTGGGAGGGGCAAGTAGGAAAAATTGTCTTACAAAGTCTCCTTAAAGGTTAAGAAATGTTGGACTAGGGCATTCAAATGGAAGGGTTGTATTGACCACCAGTAGGTGGCGGAGAAAATGGCCTGGGAAGAAGTACCTTGTCTCAGCAGGCCTTACACGATGCCTCGGGAGTAGCCACGGGGCAGTCTAGAAGCAGCAGCAGGTGGTGGGACAGCCCGCCCCACTGCTCCATAGGTGATGAGCTGCCAGCCCCACTGAACTTCAGGTGCCCAGGGTGCTGCTCACAGCCCCAGACCTACCAGGCCAGTTCCTGGGCATGGTGACAGGAGGGACAAGGTGGTGGAAGTCGAAGTTCCAGGGGGGTTAACCGACCCCCTCCCACCTTTCTAATGTTTGTTTTCTTCTCTCCAGCTTGCTCTCAGGGCTCCCCTCAGTCACCTCTGCTACAGGCAGAGGCCGTGTTAGTGAGGAGAAGAAAAGCAGTGCTAGAAACCGAGACCCACATGCTGGCATCAAAGAAAGAAATGATCGTTGGCCATATGATTTTAGTGTGGAAAGCTAGGAAGCCCTTGAACATCTGTGACATCAAATCAGAATGCAAATAGGCTTTTGGCTTTCCCAATCTATGCTTCTGGGTATGACCTGGACGTGAAGACAGTGCTAAAAAAGGGAATGGTTTGTTCTTATCCAACAGGTACTCGACCTTGGAAATGGCTTCTGGTCTCCAGGCTGCTTAAAAGTCTACACTTTGCTCTCAGTTTGAAAGTAGCGATGTTGTTTTGGAGAGGCTCTCAAGGATGGGAATGGGGGCCCAGCATGGGCCCCTCTCCTCTCCTGCCTTGTCCCTGATCCTCATTAAGCCAGCACTGGAGGGAAAAAGTCTGGGGAGATAACAAGGGTTACTACTACTGGAATCCCACCCCACGTCAGGTTTGAAGTGCTACCTTTATTAATTTACTCCTCGTAAGCAAACAACCCTGTGGGGACAGTGCTTTCATTATGGGCAGGAAACTCGGGCACAGAAAAGCTGAGTCACTTGTCCAAGGTCACACAGCTACTGGTAGCACTGGAATTTGGACCCAGATCCTCAGCACCCAGAGAACTTTCTGTAATAGTGCTGTTCATGGTGCCTTGGGGCCGACTCTCCCTACTGACCAGTGTCTCTGAACTGAGGGATGAGTGTACTTAAGACGAAATTGCTTTTAACCCCTTGTACTTTGGTTGGAGTCTTATTTCAATAAAACAGTAGGGCCCTCACCAGGGCCCCAACTCCTTTGGGCCACTTACATAATGGATCATTGCTGGGCACGTGCTGCCCTCTGGTGATGAAAACCATCCAAACAGGACCTCCAGCTTTCCAGAAGGCACCCAGTGTGCTTTGGTGGGTTCTGTAGTTGGAGGGCGGAGTGGATGTGGTCAGAGATAAAGCTGCCGGGCTCTATAGTCAGACTCCTGTGTCACCTAACATTCCACAGGGGTTCCTGTCCTTGGGAGTCTCAGACAGTGAGGCTTGTCAGCGGGACTCCAGAGCCCTGTAACTTTTAGCACCATGGATGTAGGCTTACAGATCAGGCTTCCCAAAGAATCCCAGGGACACTAAAGAGACCCCACATGTGTCCTTAGGGAGAGATGTCATTTCATATAACCTGCCCTAGTGGATTGGGACGAGGTCCAACAGAAGTGGCAGGAAGGTCAGTTGCAGAATGAACTGAAGGCCACAAACTCTATCAGAACAGAGGGGAAATACAGCCAGCCAGAAGGCCCATGTTGTGGTTCTTGCTCCACCAGTAATAAAGCACTTGACCTTGGGCATGCTTTTGCTCTGCAACTCCAGTTCCCTCACTGGTAGAATCAGGAAATCGGACTAAGAGCTCAAAATCTTAGATACTGTCAACTTTCTACGTTTGCCAAGATCCCTTTCCTGAAGGGTTTTGCCCTTTTTTTGTTCCATTTTTACATACACCCTGATTATATATGTACAACAAAGTACATATCCATATTCTCTGGTTCTCAGTTTCCTTATTCATGAGATCATTCCCACTTCAAAGGGTTGCTGGGAAGAAGTTTCCATCCGACCCGGTGTGAATGGGTTGGGTCAGACTGGGTTTGTTACGCAAAGCAAGGGCACACACACACTTATGTACACTTTTCAACCAAGGAAAGTTGGTTCTGAAGACACTGACATTTGTAGTATGAAGTGGTTCCCTGGCACAGCATCCCTTTCAGAGAGGTGCCCACGTATGGCTCATGCGTTCTTCCCTGCAGCTTGCCCGTTATTACTACCAGCACCAGTCTTAGCCCTTGCCCGTGTGGAGAACGCCATCCAGGGGGAGGGCCCGGGGCAGCAGTGTACTCCTGTTCCAAGGGGACACTGCTGGCTTCACATCACACTGTGCTCTCACTCCACCTGCTTCCCACCACTTACCACACCCCTAAGCTGTATGGGCTAACGTAGGGTGGAAAAAAAATAAGCCAGACACAAAAGATAAATACTTCGTGCTTCCACATGTATGGAGGACTTAGAGTAGTCAAAATTGTAGAAAGAGAAAGTAGAAGAGTTGTTGCCAATGGTGGGGGGGGTGTTGCCATGGGAACGGGCGGTTACTTAACAGGGACCAAGTTCTACTTTCACAGGGAGGAAGAGCTGTGGAGGTAAGTGGGAGTGGCGGCGGCACAACAATGTGAGTGTACTTAATCCCGTTGGGCTGTGCCCTGAAACACGGTAAGATGGCCAGTTTGCTATTCTGTGTATTTGACCACAGTTTTACACACTGGGCAAAAAAGTCTCAAAGAAGGCAAAATGCGAGAGGATGACATGTAAAAATTACCATAGCTGTGTTAGGAATGTATGTTATCATAAATATTTTTAATTTCCATATTGTGATATTGCTTTTAGAAGAAAAATAAAGCACCGAAAGAGAAACAAATCAAGAGAAAAAAATTCGGATATTTTGATATTTGCCCAGAAAAACACCCAAGTGTATCAGGAGAAACCAGAAATGTGTTTAACATCCTGACATTTGTTTTATTTTATAATTTACTATTGTTTAATCTTTTTCTTTGTCTTTTTGGATTACAGATCACTGGGGGCCCGTAACCTTTCCAATGCTCAGTGCCTCTCAAAGTTTTAAGCTGGACTTGGGCGCAGCTAATTCAGTTTCACAGCTGAGACAGCCATGCTGGGTGGCCCCTGGGCCCTCGGCTCTGCTACAGGCCCATCTGTGTGGTGACTCGAGTCCCGGCCACTTTTATTAAGATCCCTTCCTATGCACCTGGGACGCGGCCATGGTTTTGTCCTTGAGCTCCAGAGTAAGGTTGGTTCATTTTGCTGTTGTTGGGAGTTTTAAAAAATATATTTTATTGTTTATGTTGTTAGGGTTGTCCCAATGTTCCCCCTTTGCCTGCCTCCACCCTGCACCCCCCTCCCTGTGACATTCTCCCCGCTTAGTTTATGTCCCTGGGTCGTGCATATAAGCTCCCTGGCTTCTCTGTTTCCTATACTGTTCTTAACCTCCCCCTGTCTATTTTGTACCTACCATTTATGCTTCTTAATCCCTGCACCTTTTCCCCATTCTCTCTCTTCCCCCTCCCAGCTGATAACACTCCTTGTGATCTCCATATCTATGATTCTGTTCCTATTCTGGCTGTTTGCTTAGTTTGTTTTTTGACTCAGTTGATAGTTGTGAATTTGTTGCCTTTTTAATGTTCATAGTTCTGATCTTCTTTTTCTTAGATAAGTCCCTTTAACATTTCATATAATAATGACTTGGTGATGATGAACTCCTTCAGCTTCACCTTGTCTGGGAAGCACTTTATCTGCCCTTCTCTAAATGATAGCTTGGCTGGGTAGAGTAATGTTGGATGTAGGTCTTTGCCTTTCATGACTCTGACTACTTCTTTCCAGCTCCTTCTTGCCTGCAAGGTTTCTTCTGAGAAATCAGCTGACAGTCTTATGGGAACTCCTTTGTAGGTAACCATCTCCTTTCCTCTGGCTGCTTTTAAGATTCATTCCCTCCTTATCTTTAACCTTTGGCATTTCAATTATGATGTGTCTTGGTGTGGTCCTCTTTCATTCCAACTTGTTTGGGAATTTCTGTCCTTCCTGGACTTGTTATGTCTATTTCCTCAACCAGATTAGGGAAGTTTTCTTTCATTATTTGTGTAAATAAGTTTTCAATTTCTTCCTCTTCCTCTTCTCCTTCTGGCACCCCTGTGATTCAGATGTTGGTACTTTTGGAGATGTCCCAGAGGCTCCTTATACAATCCTCATTTTTTAAAATTCTTTTTTCTTCTTGCTGTTCTGGTTGGATGCTTATTTCTTCCTCATGTTTCAAATCATTTATTTGAATCTTAGCTTCATCCTCTGCACTGCTGGTTTCCTGTAGACTTTTCTTTACTTCACTTAATGTAGCCATGCAAACTTCATTTCTCCCTGGGTCTTTTTCATGCTGTTGCAGTACCCAATGAGTTCTTTGAGCATCCTGATCACCAGTGTTTTGAACTCTGCATCCGATAGGTTGCTTATTTCTATTTCGTTTAGTTCTTTTTCCTGGGTTTTGTTGTGTTCTTTCATTTGGGCCATATTTCTTTGTCTCCTCAATTTGGCAGCCTCCCCATATTTGTTTCTGTGTATTAGGTAGAGCTGCTTTGACTCCCTGCCTTAGAAAAGGCACCTGTGAATTGTGTGGGGCAGAGCCTTAGGTAATTGCCAGGGTGGGGTAACCTGCTACACTGCTTTGTGGCTCTGTGTTGGGGGAGGGATCAGAGAGGGGACAAAGCCACTGCCTAGCTTCTGAGGGTTTGCCCAGCACTCACCCTGTTTCTAGTCACTTCACTTACTCCCTGTATGGGACTGGTGCCCTTCAGCTGTTGCTCTGGTGCTGAATCTCAGAGGGGGTGGGTCTGCATAAGTTCTAAGTCTGTTTGGGCCCTAGGTCTGTTTGGCAGTTTCTTCCTCCGCCCCGACTCCCACTGATTTTTACAGCCAGAAGTTATGGGGATTTATCTCCCTGGCACTGGAACCGTGGGCTGTGTGGTCTGGCCTGGCACTGGGATCCCTTGCTCCCAAGGTATCCTTCCTGACTTTTATCCACCACACCCATCCCTGTGTCTCCGCTCCTCCTACCCATCTGGATGAATGTGGTTTCTTTAAGTCCTTAGTTGTCAGACTTCCATGCAGCTCAAGTTTTCTGACAGTTCTAGATGTTAGTTGTTTTGAGGTCTAGTTGTAATTTTTTCTATAATTGTGAGAGGAGAGAAGCCTGTTTACCTATGCTTCCATCTTGACCAGAAGTTAGGTTTGTTTGTTTGTTTTTAAGTGAGCAATTAGTTGGAAATAGATGTATGCCACCCCTGGAAGTGGACCAAAATATCAACGAGCCAATGCTCCTTCCCAGTTCAGGAACTGAAGGGGTGCCTGGCAAAGGCATGTGGACCTGGCTTTGCACAGTGGGGCTGGCTCCCTGCTGTGCCACAGAGCTGCGGACTTGCCTTCCCAGTTCAGTGAGTGACACTTCCATGGTAGAACTTTTGGTACTAATGATGGAAACGAATAACGGATAATGCCTATGCTTTTCATGGACAGAGCTAGGATGTGACAAGAAGCATGATGTTGAATCACTTTGGACGACTTTGAGAACTCCTAGTCCCCTATTTGACCTTGCCAGGAAGTTCCATATGCCTAAGAGTGAGAAGAGATGACGTGGGGTTCCACTGGAAGCAGAAAAGAGAGCACTGGCCTAACAATGACCAGCGCAGGCTGCCGTGGCCCTGTGCCGGGCACTGTGCTAACCGCTTTCATCAGCTCATTTCATTGTCACACCCACGCTGTGAGTCAGTGCCCTCGGATTCCATTTTTCAAGGAGGAAATTGAGATTCCAGCAGCCTTAGGACCTGGCCCAAAGCCACGCAGTGACTTGAATGGCTTTTTTAACAAGTTCAAAGTCAGCACAAACATGCCAGAAATGCAGGTCTGAAATATGGGAGCTATGATTTCTTTCCCCAAGTCCACCCAGACGTCCTGTGAAAAGAAATAGTTATATCTCAAATTTGTGGAGTTCTCTTTTTTCAATTTTCAATTGTCTTTTTCTTTTCTTTTTTTTAATTTATTGATTTTTAATTTAATTCAATTTGTGGCTCCACTTATTTATGCATTCATTGATTTATGGTTGTATGTGCCCTGCCTGGGAATTGAACCTGCAACCTTGGCATATCAGGACAACACTCCAACCAAGCCATCCAGACAGGGCAATTGTCTTCTTCTTGTCTAGGGAAAGTAACCTAGTCTCTGCCTAGAAGCTCACCTGTGAGAAATGAATGGAGAAGCTTTCCGGCAAATCACTTTCATAAGAGAAATGGAAAAATCTATCATTCACCATCTAGAAGACTAAAATATTTCCAAATAAAATTTAAGGCAACACCACACAAACTTTGATAGTCTCTCAAAGCAGTCATCTTTGGTAGTTTTGGAGTAAATTTTAGACTCAAAAGTTCTAAGTCAGTGGTATAGTCAAATAAGAATTTGTTGTCTAAGAAACGTGGTTCTTGCACTCTGTACGTCTAAGGTCTGCCCCAGACACCTGGGGCCTTCATGCCCACACGCTCCCTTGCAGTGCCTTGTGGGAATGGCCACCCTGTGGCTGAGTGACAGCACAGGATTTTCCCTGAACATTCAGGGTAACTTCTTGATCTGTACCCTTCCTAACAGGGCTGTGGTACCAAGCAGGCCGCACCTCTGAGGTATCGTCAGAGGGCCCCTTGCTCCTTCCTCTCTTACGTTCCACCACGAGCGACACAGGGCCTCATGCCACGGTGAGTGACTGGCCCACCTGGGTCCTCCACTCAGTAGAACAGCCGAGGGAGGTAGTGGACGTGGAGCCGGGCCTGCCAGGACCTGTTGGGCAGTGGGGAGGGCCGTGACATTTGGCCCATGCTAGCGTAGCCCCAACCACCCCTGCCTCCAGTCACTTCCTCTGAGAGCGACCTGTTTGGATTCGGTGGCCAGATGAAGAGTCCTCAGTTGCTTCCTTGGCTGATTTTTGGTCCCTTGGTAGTTGGAGAGGCCTATGAAGGAGCAAAATGATGAGGCCTCGGACCCACCTTCACAGGCTGTCCCCACAGCATGTCACCCCAGGGCCCCACCCTGGCACTCTGAAGGGCGTCATCACGGGGTCCAGGAAACAGAGCATGCTTACTCGATACAGTCCCTTTTAAAAAATCCCAGACTCGGCAATTAGAAAGAGTGAGTGTGTTCACTATTTTATTAACAAATGAATCGGTAAAAGAACAAGTTATCTGGTCCTATCACCACCCCAGCCCCCATTCAGCATCCACCCCATGCCCACCACGGCAGTGGATCTGATGCACTCTGTCAGACAGGTTCTCAGCAGCTCCGCCAGTCTTTGCTCCAGCCCAGTGGCCCCCCCTTCACAGGGGCAGGAGGAGACTTCACTGCTTTTGGAGGGCGGGCAGTGCTTCTTCGTGGGCACAGCGGGTTTGCCCCGAGTACTAGTCTCCCAGAGGAGGTCAGCTGAGCCAAGTGAAAGCCCCGAGTGGAAACTCAGCATTATGGAGGCCTTGTCCATTCCCTTAGACTTGTTCCAGGGGTCTTTGTTGGCAGTGAGACCCCAGGATTCAAAGGAAAGCCTGTGATGAGTCCTTTCCTTGGCACCAACTACCTCCCCATCCTGCATGCACCTCAAAATCTACAGCCATGAAGTGGAAATAATAGCAACACGTCGGGGAGGGACTGAGCAAGAAGAATACATCAGGCCAAACACTTCTCGTTTGCTGAGCATCTTTCCTCGAAGAAACTCGGCACCAACTTTTGCACCAAGTCCTCGACTGTTCCATGACGACAGCAGTGGCCAGCTCACTGCTCCCCTGGTCCTCAGGGCAGGCGTTTGGATGAGCTCCAAGTCTTACTCCTCTGGTTTCAGGTTAAAGTGACCATGGATATGCATTCACTTCTCTTCATAGCACGTTTACAGTAACTAAAATGTCTTACAAAGCCCACCGTTTCCCTACAAAACGGTAGCAGCCACAGGGGAAGTTCAGCGTCTGCCCCTCGGTGTCTGCGCGGAGGCCAATTTGCATCACGAAGGTAGAGGCTCCCAGCAGGCGGTCCCCTGGCACTGTCTCAGCTGAGCCCTTCCGAGGCACAGAAGACCAGGTGACCAGACCAGGTGACCGCCCAGCGTGGTGGTGGCTGCTAGAGCGCTCCCAAGGGCCAAGCCCCACGGACAGGAAAGCACCCTCTCAGAAACAGACAAGCCGCTTCTCATCTTCAAAGCCTTTGGCCTCCTCGGGCTTGATCAGGTTTCCATTCAGGCTGTTGGAGAAAAGCAAAGAAAACAAGTGAAATGTCAGGGAGTGCTGTCCACTCCACGTGTTCCTCACAACCCTGGGCTTCTCACCGCCCTGAAATTAAGGAACACTCTCTAGTTGCAAATTTCACACTAACACTAATCCTTTGCGGCTCCCATCACTCTATGAACTAGGTCTCACTCAGGTCACCGAATGGCTTCTAGGAACTTGAACTTAATAGCATTTTTCAGACCTTGTCCTTCTGGGACTTCACAGGCATTTGGGTGTCCTGCTCCCTCTCTCTCCTTCTGGAAACACAACCTTCCCTTGGCTTGACACCATGCCCTCTGGGTTTTCTCATACGTCTGGCCACTCCATCCACGGGATCTCTAAATAACGGGTTTCCTCCAAGCTTGGGGCAAGGCCCTTTCCCCAGGCCGTGGCTACATCCGTATGTCAGTGACCCACAGCCTAGACCTCTCCACTGTGGGGCCACTTCCCTCCTTGACATCTTTACTGGATGGCTCCAGCCACCTCGAAGTGGCCACCCCTCCTAGGGTTCTCTAGCTCAATGAATCACCCTCTTCATCCAGTTGTGCAGCGTAAGCAGCTGGGGTCAGCTTCGGCCCCTTCCTCCTCATCTTCATGGTCTGTCACCCAGTTCTATTTTATTCCCTGAACATCCCTAGAAGGCCTCCCTGGAACCTCTCCATATCCTCGTCACCATGACCCTGGTCTTGGCAACCATGGTGTCTCCTCTGGCTCAGTGCAGTCCTCCTGACTGGTCCCTTTATGAGCACTCTGGTCCCCTCAAAGCCATGTCCCTAGAGGAGCCAGAGTACTCTTTTTACGATGCAAATTCCAACCACATCTTTCTTTGCCTTGAACCCTTCAATGACTTTCCATGTCCTCCGCCTCCTGTTGACCCCTCTTGCACACTCTCTGAGCCCCGGGCACATCAGCTTCTTGGCATCATGCTCTTTCCTGCCTCAGAGCCTTTGCATATGCTGTTCCCCCTACATGGAACACTTTCCCTCCCACCTCAGCTAAGTCCTAGTCATCTTCGGTGGTTTAGTTCAAATGCCACTTCCGTAAGGACATCTTCCCTGAAACCTTGCCTGCATTAGGTTCCCTTCCCAGGTTTCCCCTTGATAGCACTCAATGGGATTGTCATTAAAGAATTACTTGAATGATTTTTCTACCATGTCGCCCTCACCAGATGGTACAGCCACGAGGGCAGGTCCATTTGGTTCACCTGGATTTGTAGTGCCAACACAGTAACTGGCACTCAAGCACTGGGTTATTCAACAAATGAATGAAGATGTGGTGCAAGTCCCTGGGGACACAGCAGTGACCAGGACACAGGCCCTACTCTCAAGGAGCTCACAGTCTGGAGGAGACAGCCACACAGAGGCTGTTATAATGGAGTTGGATGTATGCTAACAATAGAATCAGCAGGAAACGAATTAGTTCTAGGGAAGGGTTCACAGGTATGAGGGTGGCTGGTGATGAATGGGAATCGCCCGCCACTGTACCAGGCACGTAGCCAAGGGTGCTGAGCACACACTCATTGTCATCATTAGCAGGGGATGCGTCTTACCAAATCTCCATGATGCCGGTGTTCTTTTGCAATGCGTCTGCAAGCTGGGTGAGCCCCTTGGCTGTGATCTGGTTCTGGATAAGCCTGAAAGGTGGACATGTTTTTTGTATCAAACACACAGTACTGAATGAAATCTGCCCCTTCATTGGGGGTACTTGTAGTGGGATGGTGGGACAAGAGACGGACAGGGTCGGGGGGAGAATTGAGTCCACGTGACTTTTAACCCGGCTCAGGGTGTCTGGAGCCAATCCACCGAGTAAAGGGCAGCCTTTAAAATGTTTAATTTTTCCGTATCTTTTATAGTGAGCAGGATATATCTGGGTGTTCACATGGAGATAGTTTAGTACGTGAACGTTGATGTGTGTGCGCTTGACATTCTTCAGTGCCAAGGAGCCTGCTTGGAACGTTTGCTGACCACACAAATTCTACAAAACGCTTCAGAGAATGGGCTGCCAGGTCTCCTTCTAGGTGAGTAGTTCAGGAGCTACCAACTGGCCATTCTCGTCTTTGGGGGAAACAAAGGCTTCTAAGGTCGGACCACACCCTCCCCAACATCTGAGTGGCAAAGAGGAGCAACAGTTCCCCTGGTGCCGCTCATGGGCCCGGGGGGAAAGCAGCGATAATAGGGCCTCTGCAAGTAACCCCATCACGTTGGGAGGCAGCCATCCAAGGGGAACAAAGATTTCTGGGAGAGCTGGGCAGCCCAGCCACCCCTGCAGTGCCCCCTGGGCTGCTCTGCTGCCAACTGCAGCCGAAATCAACGCAGCGCCAGGCCGTGATGCATCTGCCCTTCATCACAGGTTCATTCCTCACTCCTGGCTATGACTGAACTTGACCCTTACAAGTCCTGCACATTGAAGGACCAAGAAGGCAGCCCTGCCAGGAAGATAAGCACCCATGCTGTCTATCAATGTGATCACAGAAATTAAGGGTGAAGGGGCCAACCTTATGTGGCAGTGGTTAAAAGCTTCCCTCACGCACACACATGCTCCCCACTTCTTAGCTACAGATCCTTGAAGAAATAAACAACAGTTATCTGTGCCTCCGTTGCCCGATCTGCAAAAGGGGAATAAGTCTAAGAGGAGCTCCCAGCCCTGTGTGTGTGAGGTTTTAGTGGGAGGGTGTGCATGAAGCATTTCTCACAACCTGCGCCATGGTGCCCAGCAGAAGGGTGCTCTCGTCACCATAACTGCCCACACACACAGGGCGATGGTGGCTGTGTTCCCAGCCATGCCTCCCAAAGGCTGGGACCCCTGGGCTCAGCGGCAGTGGGGCTGACCTTCTGGTAAGCAACTTGACATTTTTGCAAAAGGAGCAAAAATAGAAACCTGGAAGTGGGCATGGAGTTCTGTTTTCTAGCCACTTCCTTCATGGCTGCACTGCTGGCCTTGTTGGGGACAGGGTGAGGTGCCTCCAGCCAAGACCTGGCAAGAGGCTGGGCAGGCAGAGAGCTGAACAGCCCAGCAGCGCTCCGGTGCATACACCTGCTGTGCAGGCACAAGTCTGCCGAGACTGACTTGCTCTCTAGTCCTGTTCCAGCTCTGATCTTCCTGGAGGGGCACGCCTGGCACCCAGAAAGAGGCATAAAAGAAAGTCTACAAGCCAGGAAAAAAAACAACAACTATGAAACAAAAAAGAGGTAAAAGTAGTACAGTCTGGCTTTTTTTTTTACAGAAACTGATAGGGTGATCTAAAATTCACATGGAAATGCAAGGGACCAAGAATAGCCACAACAATCCTGAGAACGAAGAACAAAATTGGAAGACTCACACTTCTTGATTTCAAAACTTACAACAGAGTTACAATAATCAGGATAGGGTATTGTTGGCAGGGGAGAAACATCAATCAATGGACTAGAATAGAAAGTCCAGAAATAAACCAATAAACCCATACATTTACGGTCAATTTACTTTTTGGCAAAAGAGCCAGGGCCATTCAAAAGGGGAAGATAGTCTTTCCAGCAAGTGGTGTGGAGACAACTGGCACTCCACATGTGAAAGAAGGAAGCTGCACCCTCACACCTCACGCTGTGCAAAGCAACGAACTTCAAATGGGTCAAAGAGCAAAATCAAAACACTCAAGGAAAACTTTGGTGTTAAGTCTTCATGATCTTGGACTGAGAAGCGATTTCTTAGTAAGATGCCTAAAGCACAGCTGCCCAAGAAAAATAGGTAAACTGAACTTCATCAAAATTAAAAACTTCTGTGCTTCAAAGGCCATTATCGGGGAAAGTGAAAAGCCAGAAGCAGCATGTGGGTCTCTCTTCCCTTTTGTGGCCATTAAAGAGAAGCCAGTGGTCAAAATGAAATCCAAGCCCTTTGTGACTTCTGACCGCAGCAGGAACTATAAAAGGTGGTCTATCTTCTCTTTCCAAAGAGCTGAGACAGAAGTACAGTGTCCCCTCCATGCCCGTCCGAAAGGGTGATGAAGTTCGGGTTGTGCGAGGACTTTACAAAGGGCAGCAAACTGGCAAAGTGGTCCAGGTTTATAAGAAGAAACATGCCATCTACACTGAATGGGTGCAGTTGGGGAAAGCTCATGGTACCACCCCTGCTCGCGTGGGCATTTGCCCCAGCGAGGTGATTATCACCAGGCAAAAGCTGGGCAATGACCGTAAAAAGACCCTTGCATGTAAAGCCAAATCTCACCAAGCAGGAAAGATACAGGGCAAATACAAGGAAGAAACATGTGAACATGTGCAGGAATAAACTAATCTTATATACAACTTCTATTAAAAAGGTAAAATGGAAGAAAAAAACAAAGTAAAAAACCCCACGGCAAGGAAATATTTGCAAACTGTCTATCTAACAAATATCTGATACCCAGAATATATAAAGAACTCTCACAACTCCACAATAAAAAGGCAAATAATCCAATTTAAAAATGGGCAAAGGATGTGGAGACATTTCTCCAAAGATACCCAAATGGCCAACAGCAACATGAAAAGATGCCCAACGCTGTTAGCCATCAGGGAGCTGCCAGCCAAAACCAGGGAGAGATCCCGCTTCACTCCCACCGGGGCGGCATGGCTCAAACGGACGGACAGTAACAAGTGATAAAGAGAATTTGGAGAAGCGGAACCCTCATGCTTTACTGGTGGGAATGCCAAGTACAGCAATGCTTCGGGACACAGCTTGGCAATTCCTCAAAAGTTAACTGAGAGGGATCATATGACCCAGCAATTCTATTCCTAAATATGCGTCTACGCCCAAGGAAAGGAACACATATGTTCACACACAAGCATGTACACGGATGTTCACAGCAGTGTCATCCATAACAGTCCCAAAGTAGAAACAACCCAAATGTCCACCGACGTGTGAACAGACGTATAAAGTGTGGAAAACCCACACAGTGGAATAGCATTCATCCATAAAAAGCAGTGAAGTGTCATTGATACAAGTTACAATTCAGGGGTGTCAGACTCCTTGCCACCGGGGGCCACATCAGCCTCGCGGTTGCCTTCAAAGGGCCGAATGTAATTTTAGGGCCATATAAATGTAACTACTCCTTAACTAGGGGCAAGGAGCTCGGCTCTGCCACCAGGTAGGAACAAGGTGCCAGGCCAGATAAAACAAGGTGGAGGGCTGGATTCGGCCTGCGGGCCTTGTGTTTGTCATCTGTGAGGTAGATGAACCTTCAAAACATATACTAGTGACAGAGCACGGAGACAAAGAGTCACACATTGTTTGAGTCCACGTCTATGAAATGCCCACAAGAGGCAAATCCATAGACCCTGAAAGTGGATTAGTGGGTGTCTGGGTCTGGGGAGGAACAGGGCAGGGAGTGACTGTTTCCTGCACACAGGTTTTGGGGGTCGGGGAGGTGGGGAGATAAGACTGTTCTAGAATCAGAGGGTAGTGATGGTTTGTACAGCCTTGTGAATACACTAAAAGCTAGTGAACTGTACACTTTAAAAGGGTGAATTGTATGGCACATGTGTCTTAAATCAATGTAGTTTTTAAAAGCAGCACAGGTCGAGATGCTAAGGTCTCTGAGTTACCATAAATGTTTCAACGTCTGGTTGACTTTCAACATCTCTGCCAGGCTCTCGGCCACTTCATCGTCGAGTTCATTTTTGGTGAGCCTAGGAAGGAGAGAAAGTGTTACTTGGAGCCCTACTTGGCACGTATCTTAAATGAGTTCACAGGCGCAGGATCCCAGCCCAGGTGCCTCCTGCTTACACAGCTCATCAGTTGCTGAGAACCCGGCAAACAGCCAGGCTCCAAGCCCAGCCTCGGAGCCTCACGGATGACCAATGGTGGTTCATTTCTAGGGCAAATTCTACTCCTAAACTCTTACTTCACAGGTGCTCGCGCTCCCTCTCCATCCTTGCTGAGCCCTCAGATCTCCGAGAGGACTGGAGCCCCCTGAAAATGAGAGGCCAATGCCTGCTTCTCAGGTGGCCACAAGGCCCCTAGATCCCTCAAACACCACCGACAGTGGGTTACCCAAGTCAGCTGGAGAAAGACCTAGAAAAGCCTGCCGACGGCACATGAACATGTGTCTAGCGCTCTGCTCTGAGACCAGTTGTGAAGGACCCCATGCCAGAGACTGAAAGTTCTGGAAGTCTCTCAATTGTTCTTAAAACTGGAAGTACTCTGGACAAAGCACCGAGGGCTACAGGCCCTGGATGTAAATAGGATTGGACCCTGTTGTGCCAGTGGATGAAAGAATAAATAAAGAAGAATGGGATAGAAACAACATTAAAGTCATTCCTTGAAGGACAATTTGGTACTGTCTACCCAAATTGTAAACATGTTATACTTGGAGCCATCAATTAGACTTCTAGAAATTGTAGTGTGCAAAGATCTGCACACACAGTGTCAATTACAGTGCTATTGGTTATAATATAAACGTGAACCAATTTAAATACCTGTCAGGCAAAATAAATCATGAATGTCCACTCAACAGAACATTGTGCAGGCCTTTGAGAATGAGGTTGTATAGAGATGGAGGCAGAGAGCACGGTGTTCAAGGTGCTCCTGAGCCAGACATGCTGAGTGTGTATCACCTGCGAGCAAAGGCAGCCTCGGGTGGGCGGTCTCCCTTCCCTAGGCCTGAGTTCTCTTGTCGGTAAATGGGGACAGTGACACTACAGCCCGGGTAGGGCGATCGTGAGAGTGAGCTAGTCCACACGCAGGCTGAGAATAACGCCTGGTGTAGTCAGTGCTCGGGAAGCATTGGGTTTGGCATTGCTACCCTTGTGGCATAGTGGTTCTCAATCTCCAGGGGGCGTTTGCCAATGCCTGGAGACATTTCTGATGGTCACAACGGAGGGGACTACTGGTCTGTAATGGGGAGAGGCCAGGGATTCTGCTAAGCACCCCTCAAGCCACAGGACAGCCCCTCCCAAGAAAGAATGCCAACTGATCAAAATGTCAACAGTGTTGACATTGAGGAACCCTGAAATAAAGGGAGATATAAAATATGGGTGATACATGGTTAAGGTTTTTTTAAAGCCACTTGGGAAATGTTATTCTCTTCTGTACGAAAGTGAATATATATACACATTTGAACAGACATACCTTCAAATGCTAGAAAGGCTAGAATATATGCTCAAAGACTAGAAGAAAAAGGTTAGATTTGGAAAACAAAAGGGAGGAGGTCCTTTCACTTCCTGCTTTTCAGACTTCAGGGCTTTACATTTGTTTTGTTTTTAAAGAGCATATGTTACTTTCCAAAATTTTTAAAATATTTTTTGAAAGGAAAAGAATGAAAACCGCACTTACTGGCCAGCAGGCCTATTATCAGAAGTCGCCTCAGGATGCCATTGTCATGACCTAGCCACATCTCACGAGCCCCGAGCTTCCAGGGGCAGACACACAGGCGGTCGCACAATTTCCTCACCCCTGAGCCACGTGTGACACAGGCAAGTAAGGAAAATACAAGTAAATGAATAAAACGAAATAATAATGACCAAAAGAAAAGGAACAACAACAACAAGAATACTGTCAGGGGCAACACACGCTAGTGCCCTGGAGTGCAGAGAGGGCGTGAGTACTGTGGGCATCCTGTGACAGGTGACAGGTGAGCCGGGCACCAAGGCCAGACCCCGACGTGGCCACCTGGGGAAGGAGGAGGCTGCAGGGGCAGGGGACAGTTTAAGAGGGAGACGGAAGAGGGTTCTGAGCCAAGTGCATGGCCGCTGGACTCTGGGAGGCACAGCCGGGGGTTCTGAGGCGGCTCCTGACCGGTACCTTGGTTGACCTTGCGGTTTTCCCAAGGCCCAGCTTGTCAAAGAAGGCTAAGGCCTTGAACTCACGCTCCTGAGCCCACTTCCCCTCCTGTGCCTGCTTGCGCTTCTGAGAACAGATATTCTCTTTTCTAGCAGGAGATTATCCACCTAACTTTGAGGAAAGACCTAGAGCCTTTTCAATGGAGAGGCAGCTTTTCTGCTAAGATTCCCAGCTGTGTGCAGTCCTTGGAATAAACCCCAAGACCCAACCTTTCAAAATGCCTCTGGTAATTACCAGAATATTCTCAGAGACGCGTTCTGCTGCAGGGCCTGCGCGAGGCTCTTTCCTCCTTCTGTAGAAATGCCGTTGAATGCCAGACTAGGATGGAAAACACGGGGGTGGGTTACTGTATCAGGCTTTGGCTGTAGCAACCAAAACAGCCAGGAGGCTCCAGCTCAGGCTGCCCTGTCCAGAGGACCTGAGGCAGGAGTTCTCAGCCTCGCCCACAGCCCCTGGACTCTGCGGCTGCAGAGCGCCTGCTCTGAGTGTGAGGTCAGAGGGGCACTGTTGGGCATGGGTGGGACCTGGTATGGAGCAGACTGGGGACTGAAGAGGCCTGGCCAGCTCTGTTTCAGGGGGCTGACATTCTTGAGGTGCCCGTCTGTGAGAGCTGGGCAGGCTTCCTCTGTTCTCATAAGGAAGGAACCCTGCCATTGCCCCACCATCTCGGGCTCTCTCTCAGTGGCGGGAAAGACATGAGCAACAAGGGACACCGAGGCTCTGAGGTTTGGCCAGAGGTCCGAAGGAAGGCCAGGAGGAGTATGTCTGTGTATAAAGACTAAGGGCCCCCTCTGTCCAGCACCGTCCTGAGAATGAGGAAGGGGCAGGAGTCTGCCACCAGGGTCCCTTTCAGTTTTATCTGGACTTTGGAAGTCCTCCTCACCCCCAAGGGCATGGAGAGACAACTGAGGGGCCGGCCATGTCCTCGGTCTTCACTTGGGTGGTGGGTATGTTGGTGTGTGCCTGTGTCAAATCACCAAGCTGAGCACTTAAGAATGTTCTTTACTGTATGCCTCCTCTATGTCAATAAAAACATTTTAAAAAGAAAAAAAATCACACATACAAATACCTTTCTCCCTAGGAAAGCCAAGCACCCTCTTCCCCCCAGCTCCTCCCCTGGCACACCAAGAGGCACATGAGGGACCAGGCTGGCCCGGGAGACAGTGGGTGTCAGAAGGCAGCAGGTACCTCAGGTTGGTCAGGCTGGGGTGGTTCCTCAGAGCCTCCGCGAAGGCCTTTGCTCCTTCATCACCGATTTGATTGCCCCACATCCTGAGGGCAGAGGCAAGACAGAGAAAGTGAGTGTATGCCACCCCGTATTTCCTGTCGGTGCCCACGACTGGGCTGTACACTCAGCAGGATGGTGTTTCTGCTCCATCCAGGGAGCCGTGGCCTGGGAACGAATTCCTACACCAGCCCCTCCCTTAGTGAGCTGCTGCGGAATCTCAAATTCAAAGGGAAGTGTCAGGATAAAGGGCAGTAGAAACCTTGCCAACAGCAGCCCATCAGCAAGTTGCACAACTAGAGACCAGGTCTCAGCCCTGAGCTCTTGGAGAGCTGTCAGTCAGAGAGCCTAAGCCCAAGGCCATCCCAGAAGTGGCACCCGCAGAGTGTACAGCCTCGAAGGAAGGCCTGTGGAGGTGCTGGCCTCCCAGTGCCCATTTGACTCTGTGCAGGGGTCCGAGATAGTTGTGAAGGCACAGCCAGTCTCCTGTGAGACCAGGCCCCGGAAGCACATTCAGAAGCCTTCACAGTGATGACCCTTTGATGTAAGAGGACATTACCACACCGTGCCATGTGGGTTGTTACAGTGTGGGTGGGTAGGGAGCTGCAGTGACAGAGCTGTGCTCTCTCCACCAGAGCAGGTCACCTGAGAGAATGTGGCTAAGGCAAGGGTCTGCCCGAACAGGGTCTGCAAGGTCAGAGGCTGGGCTCCCGAGCAGGATCTCACATCCTGCCTCTGACCAACTACGTGTATGTGCTTGGGGGAATTATGTCATTTCTTAGGTCTTAATCTCCTCGTCTATAAAAGGGAGATAATAAGAGCATTTCCTCATAGAGTTGTTGTGAGGTTGAGTTGATACCTGCAAAGCACTCAGAACAGCGTCTGGCCTATCATAAGGGTCAGTTATGCCCAACAGGCTGAGGGGCACTACCTGCGTAAAGCAAAGCGAGTGTGCCTGCCTGGCCCACCCACAGCAGATCCATGGCTGCTGCAGCGCAATGCTCACCCACAGCAAGGCACCTGCTCCCTCCTTTCCTCCCTCCCTCCCTTCATCCTTCCCTTCCTCCCAAGATGGCTGGCTAAAACCCCAGGCTAAGAGTTTCCAGTGTTCTGCTTAAAAAGTGTGTGTGCTATCCAATGGAATGATATCACATTTTTAATTAAGTGAAGATGGTAGAATAAAATTCTGTAAATATGTTTTTTCTAAACATAGAAAAAAATTACCTATATTTTCAAAAATAGTATAGAGAGCCCTGACTGGTGTGGCTCAGTGGGTTGGATGTCTTTCTGCAAAGCCACAAAATGAGAGGTCACCCGTTCGATTTCGGTCAGGGCACATGCCTGGGTTGCAGGCCAGGACCCCTACTGGGGATGTGTGAGAGGCACGTGATCGATGTTTCCCTCCCTTCCCTTCTCTAAAAATAAATAAATAAAATCTTTAAAATATGGTATAGAGAGAGTAAGAAAGCTTAACTGGCCTCAAATGTTGGTAATAATTATTTCTGAGAAACTGGTTTTTATTATACTTTTCATACTTTCCATTGTTTACAAATAAGATTATCTGTATTTCTTCTTTAATCGAATGAGACATTGTGACAATATAAAAAGCTTTAAAAAGCCTCCAAATCAAAGCCACAGTGAGATACCACCTCATTATCACACTCATTAGGACGATTACTATTAGAAAATAAAAACAGAAAATACAAGTGTTGGTGAGGATGTGGAGAAATTGGAGCTCTTGTGCACTGTTGGTAGGCATGTGCAATGATACAGCCACTGCAGAAAATAATATGGTGTTTTGTCCAAAAACAAATTAAAAATAGAGTTAGCGTCTGATCCAGCAATTCCACTTCTGAGTATAGAGCCAAAACAAATGAAAAACAAAACAAGACAGAAAAAAAGAATGGAATGCAGAGTCTCTAAGAGATGTGTGCACACCCACGTTCATAGTGGCACTGCTCACAACAGCTAAAAGGTGGAAGCGACCCAAGTGTCCGTCAACAGATGGGTGGATAAACAAAATGTGGACCTGCAGTGGGCCATTATTCAGCCCTAGAAAGGAAGGAAATTTCCACGCACGCTATAACATGGACGAATCTTGAGGACCTCATGCTAGGTGAGATAAGCCAGTGTCAAAAAGACAAATCCTCTACGACTCTACTTATATCAGGGACCGACAGGAGTCGAATGGACCAGGACAGAAAGTAGAAGGGTGCTTGCCAGGGGCTGGGGGAGGGGAGACAGAAAGTTACTCTTTCAAAGAGTACAGAGTTTCTCACTTTGCAAAATGAAGAGGGTTCTGCAGATGGGTAGCCGTGGTGGTTGTACAACCGTAGGAACGTACTTAATGTCCTTGAACCATACGCTTAAGAATGATTAAGATGGTAATTCCTATGTTATGTGTATTACACTACAACAAAAAAAATTAAACTAAAAAAAATCCCCCAGGGAATATACAATATTCTTAAAGTGAAGAACATCTGTCTGTGGAAACTCACCACTCAGGGCTAGAACAGCTCCCTCCATTTGCTGGAGGTGATAATGCTGATTTTCGCAAGAATTAAATAAAAGTCCATGCAATGAATGTTGCCGTCCATTTAGGGACTCCCCACAGTGTTTCCCGTGTGGAGACCAGTGGGGCCCACTGGGGCCTCCCTGAGGAAAGTTCCCTGTGCCCCTCCCCCACAGCTTGCCCAGCGGTTCCGTTGGTGTCTTTACGTACAAGGAGCCCAGCAGGCTCAAGGACACAGAACAGGTGGGGTCCCGCACACTCACGTGCACTTGTCTTTACTCACCCAACTTCAAAGATGGATTTGCTGTCCTTCACAGCCAGGGCGAGACACTTGCCTCCCTCGCTTGTTATTTTGTTTTTTCCCAGTCTGCAGAGAGAGTTGTGCATGCGTCGGCCTCCAGCTGTGAGGGGACTCAGCCACCCAGCACAGAGCCCCTCTGATGCCTTTTGGGAGGTGTGGCCTTTCTCCTGCGACCCACAGCAGCTGCTCTCCCCGTCAGGGAAAAACCCGAATCCTGAAAGACAGCCAGCCAGGACTCCTCTCCAGGCGAAGTGCAGAAACTCAGTGACCCGAGCCTTCCCGGAGATTCTTAAGTGACCTCTGGAGCATCACTCCCATCAGCAGACCAGGGAGGTTCCCACTTTGCTGCAAATGGCCGAGGTGTGTGTTCCCACCACCAGGGGCTCCTTCGAGCCTGGTGCTCTGCCACCCTTGGTAAAGTAAGCTCTTCCTTGCAACTAGATGGGTGCTATGGTCTAAATGTTTGTGTCCTCCCCAACATCCATATTCCAAAACCCTAACCTCCCAGGTGATGGTGTTTGGAGGCGGGGCCTTGGGGAGGTGATTAGGTCATGAAGGTGGGGCCCTCAGGAATGGGGCTAGCAGCTTATAAAAAGGCCCTGGAGAGCTCCCTGTCCCCTTTCCACCAGGTGAGGACACAGCAAGGCCCCATCTATGAACTAGGAATTGGGCCCTCACCAGACACCTCATATGCCAACGCTTTGATCTTAGACTCCCCAGCCTCCAGACCCAAAAGAAATAAATTTTTGGTGTATATAAGCCACCTAGCTTATGATACCTTGTTATAGAAGCCTGAAGGGACTAAGACAAGGGGAAACTTCCTTGGGGGAAAAAGACCTCCAAAAGGGTGGTAGCTGCGGCCTTCCCTCCCCTCCAATGGTAAGTGGTCCCTCCCAAATCGAGCCCCACCCACAGGTCATGGATCCTGCAGGTGGCCAGCTCACCTTCACACACAGGTCTCCTAATTTCACCAGTAAAACTCCTGGGCACGCCGAAGAAGGCTTTAGGTGAGTTCTTCATGGTGACATTTATTCCTTGTTTGAATAAGGAAGGGTGACCAAGAGACACTGCTCATGAGCTCGCCACGCCCGCCCCACTTACTTCAGGTGTGTGAGGCCTTTGCACTCATCCAGGATTCTGGCGATGTACCTGGCTCCCACGTCCGTGATCTGGTTGTTGTACAAGCTTCGAGAGAAAGCAGTCGTAACACTTGATGACTCCCGATGTCGTCTTAATGACCCCATTTTAAAAAAAAATCTGAGTATGTACACCTGAGTTCCAAAGTCTGGGTTGAAAGGAGAAAGAAAGGGCACACGGAGACCAGAGTTTGGGGCCCTGGGGTCTCACAGGCTGGGTCCAAAGCCGCTCTGCCACCTTCCAGCTTTGTGACCTGGGGCAAGAGCTGAACATCCCTGTGCGTCCGTTTCTCCCTCTGCAAATCTGGGGCAGGAGTGACAGCTCCCTAACAGGGCTGTCATAAGGATCACGTGACATCTTTCCAAGCCCCTGCATGTAAGCACCCAATGAATGGCAGGCGATGGGCGTTGTTAGATTAAGACACCAGCCAGCATCTGGTGGGGGAAAGCTCCTGAGTCCTGGGACCTCCTCTGTGTCTACCTTGTAGTCATGTTACCACTTGGTACCAGTTCAACAGCTCGCACACAGAAGGTGAGTGTGGGACTAAACAGGACTCCAGGGTTCCACACTCACACAGAACTCCCGAGCTGAAGGGTGGCCTGGCACCCTGTCCTCACGCCTCAGCTCAAGGACCTGAGGCCCAAGATGCTGGCCAACGGGCTCCCACTTACGGAGTCAACAGTGGCATACGGCTGACTATTCCAAACTCCTGCATCCCAGGCTCTGAAAACCCAAAGTTTTTCATTACTGCTTTGGCAATTGATATGGAGTTATTCGTGGTCTTCATCCCAACTGGCTTGACTATACATACACTTTGCTGCAGGAATACTAAAGTATTTAAAATGGGGTATTGCCCCAGGCCCCACTGGTCATACCCCAAGCCTTCTGCTGAGGGACCATGGACCCATCGTGGTGAAGTCTAAACCCTGAACAGTTTTCTAATGCCTATAAAACACACCCCAAGATGGCCTCTCAGTGCACTCCCCCACCCCCCGCCACCACTCATAAAGCCATTTGCCTATGTTGTTAGGATCCCAATCACACAAGTGAGGAGGCTGAGGCCTGGTGCGATTTCCTGACTTGCTCAAAGTGTGGGCTGCTGGCTGGACTGGAAGCGGCACCCGGGACCCCTGGGTCCCAGTCCAGTGCGCTTCCTGACATCCTTGGCCATCAGTCCCTGCCATGTACTCACTCATGTGAATGGCAATTTCCTGCTGCTCTGTGTTATTAGTACGTAGCTGGCCCAGTGTTTCTGTGAAATACATACCCTAAAAACGTCAGAATTTTGTACTTGGTCAGCTCTTCATATAGCACCTTGACCCCACTGTCAGTGATCTGGTTTACGCTGAGTCTGAGACAAAACAGCAGAGACAGTTACACAGGACAGCAGCTGCTCACTGAGAGTAGGCATTCATTCCATGAGGACCCAGAAGCCTGTGTAGGTCCCGGAATTTTCCAGCTATAAATGCCACCTGAGGGAATGGCCGTAGCAGCCAGCCAGACAGCCCCAAACTTAGAGCCCAGTCAGTGTGGGGCTGACACATCCACCCAGAACCAGCCCGGAGGCAAGGCCGTATCACAGTCTTGACTCCACACAGGGACTAGGGGGGACACATGAGGGATACCTGAGGACAGCCACCTCTGACCTGCTGCATTTGTGGGTGGCCTCCATGCCACTCAACTCCTTCGTGTGAAGAAGCCAATTTGTAAACAGGTGGGTGTAGCTGCTCCAGGAAAACTTCCTCTACAAACACAAGCCACAGGCCAGACAGAATGCACAGCTTGACCTTTTTACTCAATAAAAGGCTGAACAGGTAAAGCTTGATTTTTAGACCTCATCCAGATGATAGGGTCAGACACTCTGGGCCCTGCCCCCAGTGCTCCCCACCTTGGCACTGGGCACAGTGTGTGCACACAAGGCATTGCTATCCCAATGTGGCAGAAGCTGCTGTTCACTCCCAATATCTATGCTTTATTAGAAACAGAGTCCCCCATTTTTTATCTTGGCACATGTGATCAAATTCTGCCCAGTGAAATTTAAGCAGAAGAACCATTAGCAATAACTGAGAAGTCTTCTTAAAACCATGGGGTGTGACCTTCTTTGCCTTTCCTTCTTCCAGGTGGTTAGAATGTTGATTGAATGGCTGGAGCTTGAGCAGCTATTTTGGGCCACAAGGTGGAAATGAGGAAGTGAGAGCAGCAGGATAGCAAGGCAGAAGAGAGCCTGGGCTCCTGAAGGTCACGAAAGCACATCACAGCCCAGGACTGCCCTCCTTTAGATTTTTGCATGAGAGACAAGTAAGCTCATACGTTATCTAAACCACCAATACTTTGGGTTTTCTCTCTCAGCTGAAATTAATCCTAACAGATACCTTCACAGAGCTCAAAATGTTTCCTTGGGGTGGCCCATTCCCTCTTGCTTTTTCCTCTACTGGTGTGGAGAAAAACTTGGGACAGTTGCCTGGGGCAGGACCACCACACTGGTGTGGAGTTTCTGTCTAATGAGATGAGCACAGGGAGGCACTGAGTCTCAGCCTGCCTGAGGCTGTGGATGGAGAGCTGCTGGCCGAGCACAGAGGAAAGACTCCAGGCCTCTCAATTCCTGGGCCCGGGCAGCCATGGGCTCCCACTGTCCCCACATAATTTACACTCTGGCATCGATGTAACAGTTACCCCAAAACAATTCCAAATCCCCTCTGCTTCCTAGAAATGCATGAGCCAACTAATGAAGAACTAAACCCCGTGGGGAGATTTACAGGTGTGTATAGGCAATGCTAATAGAAGAAAGCAGGCTGGCCTCTCTTCTCTAAAGGAACCAACAGGAAACTCATTAAGAGGCAGCGTTTTTTACTGAGATCCCTGGCAGCTCACAGATTACGGGAAGTAACAAATACCAGCTTGCAGAGTCTGCTCTTTCTGCAACCAGGGGCTAACTCTGAGCCTCACATAAATCCTAAAAGGTAAGTAAGTTCTTTCTGATTCTGGCTCCCCCACGGCCCAGCTGGGTGACCTTGAGCGTGTATCAGCTTCTCTCTGCCTCCGTTTCCTCATTTGCCAAAATAAAGACAATAACAGGATCCACCTTACGGAATCTTTTTCATTAAATGTATTTATTTGATTTTTTAACTTTTATTGAATTTATTGGGATGTGTTGGGAGGATTAAATCAGATAGTATTTGTACCGACTTTGCCCATTCTCAGTAAATGCTGATTGTCCCTATCATCGATCCTTAAACAGCATGGCTTTGAGCTGTGCAGGTCACTTGTATGTGGCTGTTTTCAACAAATATATTGAAAACTTTTTTGGAGATTTGCAAAAATTTGAAAAAACAGACAAACCGTATAGCCTAAAAATATTGAAAAAATTAAGAGAAAGTTAGCTATGTCATGAACGCATAAAATAACATGTATTTTCTCTTCCTTATGATTTTCTTAATAACGTTTTCTTTTCTCTAGCCTATTTTATTGTAAGAATACAGTATACGATACATGTAACATACAAAATATGTACAGGAGTGGGCAAAAGTAGGTTTGCAGTGGTTCATATGGAAAATAATACAATGATTAATAAATGATAATACGATAAAACACTCTTGTTTTGCGTACTCACAACTGTAAACCTACTTTTGCCCCGCCCTGTACTATCGATGAACCCTTTATGTTCTTGGTGAGGCTTCTGGGCAACAGTAGGTTATCTGTAGTTAACTGTTTGGAAAGTCAAAAGTTTTATGTGGCTTTTCACTGCGGAGGGTTCAGCGCCCCTAACCCCTGCCTTGTTCAAGGGTCAGCTGCACTCTAATGGCTAGGGTACGAGCATTTCCTTTTTCCAGAGGAGGGCACTGAGGCTCAGAGAGGTGAAGCAACTCGTTCAAGGACACTCAGCTGGGGCTGAGGCAGGTCCGCCTGACTTTGAAGCTTTGTTCCTTGCTTCCTGCCCCCCTGAGATTGAGACATTGAGGGTGCATGTTCCAAGACCAGTGATTGTGATTCCCAGGGTAATCCAGGGGATCCCGCTCCACAAAGCTAGTCCTGGTGTCCCTCAGCCTGGCCCACCTCGGCCCGCCACTGCCCCCTGTGCCTGGCAGCCTCACCTGATGACGGTGAGGCAGCTGAAGCAGGGCTGCAGTTCCCGCACACCGTAGTCATTGAGATTGTTGTTGTCCAGGTCGAGGGCAAGCCGCCTACGGAAGTGGTGCAGGACGAAGGAGAGGGCACTGCAGTCAGCCGAGTAGGCGTTGCAGTAGGTCAGCTTGAGGTAGTTGGCGCAGATGCCCCTGGCTGCCAGCTGCCCCACCTTCTCGCTCTGCGTCTCGTAGATGCAGCGCAGCATCCAGATGAAGGTGGGCATGGCCTGTACCTGGTTGAAGCCCCCAGACTGAACTCGGGGCAGGTTCTTCAGGTGGGACCGCAGGCTGGCAAACAGGTGTGCCCACAGGGCCTTGCGCTTTCTCCGAAGGGCTGCGGCCGGCACCAGGCGTTGCAGGAGTTTCTTTTTGGCTTTGGACAACAGCCCACACAGGAAGAGGTTGGTGAACTGAAAGTGATCCTTGTTCTTGAAGGGATCTTCCCCCACCAGGCCACTGTTCCCCAGGCACTGGAAAGGGAAGAAGAGGGGAGAACAGGACATAGCTGCTGCCTCCCCAAGAGGTGCCCACTCCTGGAAGAACCTGAGCAGCTCCCGAGTGCCCACCTTGTTGTCCACCACAAGAAAGAAGGCGGTAAAGAAGGCCTGGAGGGTGGTATGGAAAAACTCATAGGATTGCTGGTCCCCGCCGAGGCCCAGCTCAGGCATAGCGCGCAAGAAGCCCAGCTGCAGGTCAGCGTCCTGCAGCTCGGAAGCCTGTACCTCCTCCTGGCTGAAGACAAAGAGGTTCTTCTCCATGCCCCAGTGGGCCACCTGCCCCAGCGAGTGCAGGGTGCCCAGGCTGGTGCGGAAGGTCTCCATCTGGCTGCGCGTGTTTCGCTGCACCAGGCTAGTGGGCTGCATCCTGTTCAGGTGGACCTCGGTGATCAGCAGGAAGACATCGGTCAGGGTCACGGTGCAGTCAGGCAGTTGCAGGGAGCTGTCGAAGGCGCTGTGAAAATGCTGGAAGCAGCGGAAGATGATCCAGCAGAAGAGGGGCACGGCGCACAGGCTGCAGAGGTTGGGGTTGGCCTCCAGCTGGTCCAGCAGGCGGTCCTGTAGGGCCCGGTCAGGGAACATCCTCCTGGTATAAGCCCGCAGGTGGCTGGGGGAGAAGCCTCGCAGAAGCACCTTTTTCCGCAGGAGCTGCCGTGGGATCTCGATGCCCGTGCGGGCCGTGAGCAGCTTGACGGCCCCCTTGAGCAGCATCCCGCTGAGCAGGTTGGCCAGCAGGACCAGGGGGTGGGCAGGCTCCCAAGGTGATGAGGTGTCGGGCACATGGCTCAGGTCGAAGTCCGAGTGGAGCTCATCCAGACCGTCGAAGGTGAAGAGGGCGGTGTGGGGGAAGCGCAGCAGGAAGGTGAACACCTCCTCAGGGTCCTGCTCTGGGTAGCAGTAATGCTTGAAGAGCAGGTCCTGCAGGCTCAGCATGTCACTGTCCTTGAAGCAGCTGAACATGCGGCAGCGGAAGTGGAAGAAGAACTTGAGCCCTGTGTCTAGCTGGCCGGAGGCCCAGAGGCTCTGCAGCCGCTGCAGCAGCATGGACTTGCCCACGCCGGCATCGCCGAAGATGAAGATGGTCTCCCCTTGCTCATTGAGGATGCCCGTGGAGTGGTCCAAGAGGCAGGCCAGGCTGCCCAGGCTGCCCAGGCTCTCATTGCTGAGGTTGACAAGCTCCATGATGGTGTCTGTGTACGTCTCCTCCAGCAGCACCTCCTCCTTCTGTGAGTAGCACAGGATGAACTTGGAGTCGCGGCCCAGCTGGTGTCGCAGCTGCTGGGTATACCTGCTCACTGGCGGGAGAGTGGGGCAGGTAGGGTATAGGCATCCCGGGAGATGAAGAACCCCAGGAGAGATGGAGGCAGAGAGAGAGAGAGAGAGAGAGAAGCAGAGACCAAAGAGCATCAACCAGGGAAGACTCAGGAGGAGAAACAAGCACACAGACAAACCCACAGCCTGTACCCTGAGGCCAAGGGTAAGGATGACCCCAAGGCAGGCCCTGAGGACTCTCAAAGAGCCAGAGCTTCAGGATCTGTAGGTCCTCGGGCCTTGACACCTCTGCCTGACTTCAGATTTTGCCAGCCAGAGGGTGACAGACTTCAACTGAGATAGTGTCTGAGACAGGCTCCCTACTGCTCTGCACAAGTTGTCATTGAACTCCAGCTAGAAACTGAAGCTCTCTCTCGCTCCAAGGCCAGGCCCGCTGGCTCTGCAACCCCATGCCCTTCCCAGGGCCCTGTTCAACTAGCTGGAGCTGGTCCTCACTGAAAGTCATTGAGGCCGAACTGCCCTGACCTCTCTATAACGTATTACCCCACTCTGGAAACAACTCAGTCTCACAAAAATGAATGCCAACATTTTTGGTGATAAACTACAACACTGGATGTTAAACTGGATTGCAAAGGAGCCGTGCCTCATCCAAATCACCACAAGTGAGCAAACTGAGATGAAACCAGCCTCCTTAGAGTACAAAGGGCACACCAGCCCTGTTCCCAAGCCGAGATAGGGTGTCACTGATGCTTAGCATGTGCCTTAGGGCGAGCCCTGCACCTGCCTACAGGGAACAGAGCAGTGGTACACTCATGTGGGCCCCACTCCACGCTCTCAGCAAACCAGGGCTATGAATGGGGCTCACACCAGAAGGAAGGTGGCCTTGCCCCAGACAAAAAGGTGTTCTGTACATTCCTTTACAATGGTTTTCGGGCTTTCATTATAATCTAATCAACAGACTCTAGGCATACATGCACATTTCCCGGTTTATCCATAAGCCTTCCCATCCATCCAGCTGGATTGTCAGCTTCAAATCTGTGAAATGAATTCTATTTTTTACAGCCTTTAGGAAGACATAATCTACATACCATAAAATTCACCCACTGTACGATAGCTTTCATGTACTAGTCACCGATTTTTAGTAACTCTACAAGGTCACGCAGACGTCACGACAGCCCAGTCCTAGAGCATCTCCAGCAGAAGCCCCTTTGCAGCCGGTGTCCGTCCCTACCCCTGGTCTGAGCAACTAACTGCCCCTCTGCTTCCTGCCTCTAGAACTTTGCCTTTTCTGGACATTTCATAAAAATGGAATTATATTATACACAGCCTTTCACATCTGGCTTCTTGTAGAGCGAACCGCACTTTAAGAGCTATCAAAGTAGCTAGCTAATGGAACCGGAGGAGAATCCTTTGAAAGAACTGTTTGTCTTCCTCGAGGACCCTGAGGAAGGGGGGCGAGCAGTGAGGGTGGGGTGCTAGCAGGGGCAGAGGGGAACTTGTCCCTGACCCTGCCGGTTAGCCTGGTTTCCCCTAAACACACACCTGCTGGGCCATTGTCCTTTGTTTTTGTTTTCAAGGTCAAACTGGATTCTTTAAAAACTGGAGTGTGGGACTTTAGTGCTGGTATGTTGCCAGCAACTGTCTCAAAGTGGAGAGGGCGAGAGCACGGAAAGAAGACTCCCCCACCCCGGGCCTCTGACGAGACGATACATTTGCGTGATGATTTACTGTCACCTCTCTGAGGGTGGGAACCATATCTGGGTCTGCTTGGACCCTGGCATCCAGCAAGGTGCCTTGGCCCATGAATACCTGTTGAATTACTCAGTTAACTAATGGGGTGCCACAGTGCTTTGGAAAGAAGGACTGGCAGCCAGGGTGACAGAAGAATACTTTCCCTTGAATCAAATCTGGAAAGATTTTTAAAGGGGGGAAAAATTGCAACCTTGAATTTGTGCAAACATGAGAATGTCTATACATTTCAGAACAGGAAGTAGGAGGTCAGAACAGAGGTCATTCCCACGCTCCCACGGGCCCCTATGTAAAGCAGACCAGCTGTATGTGGTCACTTTAGTGAAAGTCCCCTGGGCTACTCTTGGGCGACAGGGACCAGATCTCCTTTTCTAAAATGAACCCAGCACCTGGGCCCGTGGTAGGCCAGCTCGCATGACCTCTTGAGTCCACCCACTACAGCATTTCCAAACCCAGGGCCTTGTCTGCTTGGTGTCTGCTGTCCCCCCCGGGCTGACTTGTACCTGGGTCAGTGTTGACAACTGTTTTGCTCTGAATGAGCCCAGAAGCAGAGAAGCCGATCTTCGCCAGCCACGGGCTGAGGTCCACGTAAGCATCTGCGAGCTGCTGGAGCACGTGCAGGAGGAACTCGGATACCTCCTCACCCTTGCTCTGCACCAGGTCCAGAATTTTGCGGACCTGGGGGTGACACAAGCATGAGGGCGTGAGCCTGGTGCTCGGGGTGTCCTTTCCGGGGAAAGGCCCACACGCAGGGCCCCAAACTCTTACTACGGCCTAGACAGCCACCTACCCAGAGTGAGAGGCTTGTGTCAAAGGCCTACAATCTGTGGAATGGGCCACATTAGCTAGAAATGCTGGATTTTGATGTGTATAATGTGCACTTTTTGCCCAAATTTTTGAGGGAAAACTAAGGGTGCACATTATACGTGGGTATAAGGATTACATACCATGGGTACAATAGTCCCATGTATAATGCACACAAAAACCGTGGGTACGCATCATACATGGCAAAATACAGGAACCACACAGCTCTAAGAGACCAGGAAGCTTCCATGAGCCTAAAAGTAAGGTCAGACTCACAACAAGGCCGTGCCCACCTCTGAAATTTTCTCTGTCTCCTTTTCTCTCTGAAACGAACACTATTACTCTCCAGGAGTGAGTGCTGAGGGGAGAGCGCCACCCCAGAGGCAAATGAGGTGGGCACTGGGCCACACAGCGAGGGGATAACAGATCCCCATGTAAGGTATACCTTTAAAAAGGCTTTCTGTATTATTTAAAATGCAAGGGAGAATAATTACCAGAGTGAGCTACTGTACTTTCCCTGACACCCTGCTGGTTTCTTCCAAACCCAGCAGGTCTGTCATGCTCTAAGCAGGAAGGAGAATTGGGTCTCACCCATTTTATTTTTCAGAAGATGACACAAAGCTAGCATGACACCAAGGGCTGCTGAGACTTCCCACAGTAGAGTGAGGAGAATTCTTTATTGTGGACCTGGCTTCGGATGCCGTCATCCCAAGTCAGAGGGCCACACCCAGTCTTACCAGCAGCGAGCAGCGGCTCAACCTTTAAAGTAAAGGCCCCAAGCGGACATCACTGCTCGGGGTTTATGCTCATTTTCTTTTTCCTTCCTGCTAATTTAAAGTGACTTTAAAAATGGGTTGCTGGGGAACCGACGTTCACAGCCAGAAGAGATGTACAAATCTGCACCTCACACAGGCGCAGAGGTACATCTTTGTATAATAAGCCCGTAATTCCAGCCTTTCTGTTCTAGAAATGGCCACAGTGGGAAATCCTGCCCGGTGGGTTACACTCCCAAAGCTCTTCATTCAGGTCCACCGGGAGAAGCCCCTCTGCCTACCCAGCTCCACCCCCTGCCAGGCCAACCCCTCCCACCGCACCTTGTCGGGCTGCGTGGGGCAGGCGCCCACGATCTCCGCGTCTTCGTCCGAGAAGTAGCCATTCTTCAGCAGGTTGTCCAGCAGACACTGAGTGTTGCGGATGTGAGTGACCAGAAGTTCGCGGTTGCTTTTCAACAACTTAATGTAGGAGTAAAGAGACTCTGATGGGATTATTTCCATCTCACTGTGGCCCTGCTTCTCCGTGGTTAAAGGAGCAAGTGGCTACTTGTCCCAAATTCATCTTTGGCTGCATGTGTCTTCCGGGCAGAGGACAATCAGGATCCAGGGCCTTGCCGCTCAGTGCGGCCCCTGTAAGAAAGCAAAGACCTTGGGAAAGGTCCCTCCCCCTCCCTTTGGTCCTGGAATATGTCTATTCAGAGCAAGTGGGAGTCATGCTGAAGACAGTGATCTGACGTGTTCAAGAAAAAAAAATCCTCATTTAATTGCTTCTGCTTGTGGGCTCCATTGCTAAGATCGGTGACCAGAGGTAGACAAACTTTCTGGGGGATGACATGATTGATTAGTTACTATTCAACTAAGAAAAGTTCAGCCTTTTCTGTTGTGGTCAATTCCGTGACCCCTTTTAAGACCTATGGCTTTAGAAAATCGGTTTCTAAAAGAAATAGCAGTTGGGAATGTGAAATTTAAATTAGCAGTTAACAATACCTTTTTAAGTTCCTGGCACCATTCTTTGAAGTAAGTCAGAATATTTTAAAACAATCTTCTCCCTTCAATCTTCAGTTTCCAATGTCTTTCTGGCATCTGCAAAATCAGAGAAAAGATTGTAATGAATGGCAAACAAATGAATGAGATTGGCCTTAGGAGGAACGGGAGGGGTAGTGGGGCTGGAGTAGCAGACAGCTGCCCCTGCCTGGAGGGAGCTACTTCAAGGCGGCCTTAGTGCCTGGGCGGCGATGAGGCTGCTTCAACACCTGAGGGCGAGCACAGCAAGGTGAGAACGGAAGACTTCTGGTTGGCGTTCATAATTCTTTTTCAGTCATCACACATTTGTGCAGCTTCCGGGATGTACAGTGAATAAAGCCCTCTGGGGGCTTACCGACAGACAGACAGTGTGACCGACAGAACCCTACCAGATCACCAAATGCAAACCCAACAACACGACAGAAGGTAATGGTAATGGAGGAAAGGAAGCAAAGGCTTCTGAATGAGGGGAACTGGGCACCCCGAGATGGAGAGAGGTCATTGTTCACCGAGAGTCTGGGGAAGGCAGCTGAGGGGCTTAGAAGGGCACTGTGGCCAACCTGTTGTCAGAATGCACCCAGTGTGGTCACCGGGACACCTGGGAGAAAGGATTCACTTATAAGGGAGTCCCACCTCAGGAGAGCAACCAGGACGCACGGGCAGAGGCTGGCTTCCATCCCCGCGTGTGCCCCAGAGAACACATGCACGCCCTCCCTCCCGTCGTCTAGAGAAGGACTTATCCCAGCCTGCTTCTTCCTTCCCCTCCCACTGTCCCGGGAGGCCCTGGGAAGAAATGTGCATTCTTTGTAACTGAGATGCTAAAATAAAAAAAAGTTTTTAGCAAGATGTTCCCCATTTCCATAGACGTTCCTTTCTGTGTTTAAATAACTTTGCCCAAGTGTACAAGCAATACTTGCTCACTGTGGGAAATTTGGGAGATGAATAAAAAGTTTAGAGATAAAAAAAAGTCACCTATCGCTCACGATGAAGATGCTGTAGTATTCCCTTTCTACTTTTCCCTACGGGCAGCGGTGCCCACACTGATTTTTCAAGTGTTTGGTATCACACTACAGCTGGCCTTGAGCAACTCAGGGAGTTGGGGGAACGAACCCCCCATGCAGTCAAAGGTCCTTGTAGAACTGTTGATCCCCCCAAAACTTAACTACTAAGAGACTACTGTTGGCTGGGAGTCTTTCCAATAACAGAGTCGATGGGCACATATTTTGTATATGTATTATATACTATACTCTTACAAAGTAAATTAGAAAAAAGAAAATCACAAGGTCCTGACTGGGGGGTCAGTGGCTTGGGTATCCTCGATAGACTGAAAGGTCTCCGGTTTGGTCCCCGATCAGGGCCCAGGCCTGGACTGTGGGCCAGCTTCCCACCTGGGTGTGTGTGAGAGGCAGCCAATTATTGTTTTTCTAGCACATCAGTATTTCTCTCCTTTTTCTCCCTCCCTTCCCCAACCTCAAAAAATTAACAAATAAAATCTCTTTAAAAAAAATCATAAGGAAGAGAAAATATGTTTACAGTGTTTATTGAAAAAAAATCCACACATAAATGGACCAGCTCAGTTAAACTCATGCTGTTCAAGGGACAAGGGCACATGTATTTTCTGTACCTTTACCATTATTTCATGTTTCTCTTTTCAGCTGCAAAGGCTGGTTTCTGACAGATGCTTTGCTTACCTGGTTTTTACTTTGTAAAGAATACTAATCCCACCCACCACTCTTTGCTTTGTTAAAGCCCTGAATCTGGGAAATTCCATGTGCCAAACAGAGGAACAAAGGAGATGCCGGTAGCGCCTTCCTGGGGCACCGGAAAGGCTCCAGGATGCCACGGTCTCACACATCCTACTCCTGTGATCTGGCATCAAGCCTCGCATCTCCGGGGGGATCCCAGCCGGACACGGAAAGATCAGAGCGAACACTGGGTAAGCGCTTTACTCGGGGCCCTGCACGGGATGAATCTGTCCCCTCACTGTGAGAGGCAGGGTAACCCAGGGTTAGACGTGGTCTCTGGGGCCAGCTGGGCTCATTGGCAAGGTAACGGTTCTCAGAGTCTCAGTTTCTTCAAAATGAGAGTCCCTACTGCCCAGTGTTACTGTAAGGACTAAGTTAACACTCACCACATGCCTAGGAAAGGGCTGGCCTATAGCGAATACTTGGTAATTATAACCTCATTTCATCCTTAATCATTGAATCCTTGCGACTGAATGGTAGGTGGCAGAGGTCACTGGTACTGTTGATTTATAAACCAGGAAACTGAGGCATACTGAGGTTAAATAGCTCCCTGTCCTCCAAGAGTTTACAGTCAGGCAGGGCAGAGAGTGTGGTGAACACGGGGCAGAAAAAATGAGCGGAGAGGGCTGGGGCATCCATATCCCCCGAAGGCCTCTGAAGGCCCCCTGGAGCCCTCTGTAGGGGAAGGGAGAAGCAGGTAGAGGCCCTGTCTCTGAGGAACTTTGAATCTGAGACATCCAGAGAGTCCCCATAACCTATTAACACATGAGTGGTGTGTCAAGGCTGCCTCCTGCTGAGGGACAAAGTCTCCGTGGTCACCCAGGCATGCCAACCCTTGTCCCGAGTGTCCTTATAACAACTCCATGGACAGAGACACTGCAGGGAGCCCCGTTCCCTGAAGGGTACTAGCAAACGCATCCATTCAGCAGCACCTCCATTCTGTGCCAAACTGCCCAGCGGAGCCTGAGTGTAGAGGTCACCCTGCCAGCAGTGTGACTGTCCACTCCCAGGAGGTGCAGACAGAGTTTGGCCTCTATCCCAACTGTTGGGGGCGAGGGTGGGTGGAGACCTCAAGAAAACCATTTCCCGTCAGCCACACTGGCCTCTCTCTGTCACTCTTTTCTCAGATGCCCAATCGTTGGGAATCATCACTCTTTTATAATATATTTGTATATTTCACAATAAATGGTACAGCTTTCTGCAAACTGGTGTTGCAATCCCAGCAGATAAGATTCCTAACAGATGAGTCTTATTCCTTGAAACATTCTTTAATGATGCAGTAGACGCTGACTTCGAGTCACAATGCAGCATTTCTTAAACAATGGGCTCTATGTCATCGGACCATTCTACAAGCATTTCTGCGGCTGACCCTTCCTGCCTCTCAGCTGGAACAGACCGACACAGAAGCAACACCTCTGCCAGCGTGGCTGTGGCCCCGCCCCAAGGCCATGGAGTCTGGCCCAGGGCTAGAAGCCTTTGCTCCTGTCCTCACCCCACCTTTCCTCAAGTCCTGTTCTTTTCTCAGAATGTGACTTCTCCAGCATGCTGCTGCTCCCTGCAACCTCAGAGACCACAGGAAAAGGTCAATGGTTTCGTACGTACAGAAAGGAGGAGCCTGGGGGTGTGATTTCAATGACCACAGGGGATTTTCCATGGACTTTCCTACCCCTTCCTTGAAAAACATCACAGTGAGAGACAGATGCTACGCATGAGGTGGTTGGGATTTTCCTCCTAAGCACCAGATGAGATCACCTTTCTCTACCCCCTTGAAGTTACTGGCTTTGACTCACGAAATGTGAGCAGAAGGGGAATGAGTGACCCTGGGCAGGAAGCTTTCAATATCAGCGCATAATTTATCAGCGTGCTCCTCCAGCGAGGGGGTGGCTGCTCCACCCCCCAGGGCCCACCAATAAAGCCAATGAAGACAGCCTCCTGCTAACCTGTGATGCACATACAGAGTGAGAAATGTATCTTTGCTCTGTGAGCTACTGAGATTTTGGGATTATTTGCTGCTATGGCACAACCTAGCCCAGCCTGACCGATGCCACAATTTTGCACAAGAAGAGCATCAAGCACACTAGGAAATGGAGGGCCAGTTTCCAGACAGCCGGATGGAGACGGAACTATGAAGATTGTGGCCCAGAGTACTTGCCACAGCCCTCTCCCTTCCTTGGACAGTTTCTATGGGACAGAACCCATGACATTAAAGGACCACTCATGGTAAAGAACCCCTACAATTCTTTTTTGGATACCATAAAACTGACTTTATTTATAGAATTAAAAGTTAACATAAAGCATCATTCCCTGCCTACCTCAAACTTATAACTTGACTACTTAAGAAAATCTGCATAAGAAGTAATCTACATTTTAATAAGGTTGAAACATTAAGCTACACACACTCTTGATTTGTACTAAGATGGCCATATGGCTTGTTGGGGCCCCAGATGCTGTAACCCAGATGGCAAATGGTCAATGAGAGTAGACTCCATCAACCCGATTGTAAAGCCAGGCGTACAGTGCACACACACATCCCTGAATGTCAAGGGTTGTATCCAACTCTCCTCGAGGAAACTACAGCTCTCTTGAGTAAGACTCATTTGGTGAATAAGATCCACAGCCTCCTCAGACCTTTCCCATGAAGGAGATCATTATACTATGTTTGTTGACATGAACCACTTGGGAATTCAAGGGCAAAGTGATGATCTGAGCAGCCTGGCTTCACCATTCTCAAGTTGCCAACAAGGTAGATGGACTGATGCAGCCCAATGGCAATCGAAGAGCAAGCTGACATCGAGCACACCCATATGCCAGAAGGATAGAGCCACGCAGAGAACACGCACAGCACTCAGAGTGGGACTCAGAGTGGGTCCTCCCTTCCTGGCTGCACAATCTGTCACATTAGCTCAATGACGCTTCCAGCTTTCAGAAACTAAGTCACCTTGAGCTGTCACTGTTCTTTGTTGGGTCTGCACAGAACCCTGTCCCTCATGGTTGTTTTTTTTGTCTTTTGTGGTTTTTTTTTTTCCTGGTCTATTCCTTTTTCTTGTTTTGTTTTCCTGGAAAGCAAGCCCAGTCCTGTTTGCCTCTGCCATACCAGAAAACTAATAGCCTCCTCTGGAGAAAATTTAGCAGATGGATGAGGCTACAATCATTATTTGAAGCTGTTAAGCTCCATTAACACTCATTTACTTTCATCAGAAAGCACTTAATTCCTCAGAATTACAAAGCAGATACAAAAATCTGTCTGCCTCTCTCAATATCACCTCTCTTTTTTGCTCGCTCCCTCCTGCTCTCTCTCTCCTTTTCTCTCCTTCTCTGTTGTGAAAGTAGCATATAGTTTGAACTCCATACAGACATTGCCACCCTGACTACAAAGAAAGGAAGGCAGAGAGAACCAATGGACGCTCTGGGGGTGGACAGTGGTGAAGCGCAGACACCCTTCCACAGCTGCCTGGGCCCCCTGGGAGGGAAGTCGTGTGCATCTGGCTCCTCGTCTCTCAGAGCCAAGCACCTATTTCTTCTGGCTGAGAAACCCTGTGCAGTGCTTGCAGAGCCAGCCCCTCCCTCATCTGCTGAAACCATGGACTTCTGGAAAAGGACAGAATGTTGTCCAATGCTCCCGTTTTAGAAATGAGGAAGCCGAGGCCCTGGGAAGGACAGAATCCACCAGAGCAAGAATCCAGGTCTTGCGGCTCTGAGACAAGTGCTGCTTTTGCTTACTTCTGGTTAGAGCAGCTCCCTCAGCAGCAAGAGTGTCACCTCATCCACCCCTCCCCACCAGGGGTTGACACCTGTCAGAATGGGGAAGGGCAGGGACTCCACCTAACCCTGTTCCTCCCCCGGCCTCTCTCTCTCCCACTTAAAGCTCCCTCAGTTCTTTATCCCCACCCTTCTCAGAGGATGTGCTACTTTCTTTCCTAAATTCTCCCTCACTCCAGTGGACGGTGGCCATGAAGGACAAAGACTCTACACCCAGGCGACCTGGTTCTAATCACTTCCTGTGTGATTTGGACAAAAAACACCACCCTTCTGTGCTTCGGTGTTCTTACCTGTCAAGGGCAGATAATAGCACCTGACTCACGCGATCGCTCTGAGGATTCTCGAGTTAGGACAATGTGGCACTTAGAACAGCACGGGTCACATTGTCAGCATTTATCATGATCAAGGAGACAGTGGTCTAGGCCAGGACTTCTGTCTTGTTCATCGTTGAGGGCCAGCACTTGACTGTGAGGGATGGGGCCCATCAGGTTAGTCACTGTATCCCCAGCACATCACAGGGCACTGGATAAAAAACGGTCAACCAAATGAACCTGGTATAGTGCTCAGCACATAGCAGATGCCTTGCCAGTGCTCGGGGAACGAATATGTGAATTTCCAGAGTTCACAGGCTCACTTACGGTATGTCACTTGCCGAGTTTACTAGTAGATAACTTCTGATCTACAGGCCCCAGTGTTTTTTACTGCTCTAAGGCACTTATTACGTCAGCTGCTGTCTTAACGAGTTTAACCAGAGCTCAGCTCTCAATTTCCAGAGCATTTTCTTGGTACAGAGTCACCTACTGCTTTGTGACAGAGTCCCCACACAGGGGCTGATATATACTTGGTGACTGTTATTTTCCTGGTGTTACCCAGGCTTTGAAAATCCAAGTTCCACAAATACCCTACTTAGTAGTCATCTCTGAGGGGCCAGTGATATAACCACCTTAATAAAGAAAGACATCAGAGCCCTGAATTGGAATCCCTGATCTGGAAGTCTGTAAGTGGGATTAAGTGCTTGTGCGGAAGAAAGTGCTATACCCAGCAACAGGTCTGGAAGCCAGAAGAAATCTGGAGATGGTATTCAGGGCCGACACAGGAAGTGTCTGGGGTTTCTCAGATGAAAGGCACTCCACAAGAACAAACCACGTTAGTACCTTGGAGGCTCGAGTTGAACTTGGCCTGGAGTAAATAAACACTGTGCTGATGGATGGCCAAAGCACTTAGCCTGAAACTTTTATTCACTCCACTTGAACGTGTATCCAGAGTCAGGAACTGTCTGGGACACGGGTCAACCCTTGAGCTTGGCCAGAGGATGCCTGGGATGTGTCAGGGTAACTCCCAGGGGCACTGAGAGGGTAAGAAGATGCAAGTTCTCCTGAGGCAGCACATCCTGGGCCTATGCCACCCCGTTAGGCGCTGTCTAAGGAGCAGGCCCGCTCAGCCAGCCAAGATGCAACTGACCTGCTGTGACCTCTCATAACTTCACACAAAGGAAGAGGAAGGGGATAGTGTGGACACCCCAAAACCAGAGAGTACGCATGGTGCATTCTCAGCCCCTCACGGCTTGGAGGCGTTTTCTGTGACCTGAAAACTGCAAATAAAGATTTTTTTTCTAACCGTGCCTTTTAACGGTGTGCAAATTCCCCAGTAAATGAACAGGGCGAGGAAGTCAGCTCTCTCAGCTCTTTGGAGCTAAAGCCAGAGGGAAAACAAACTAGCATGAAAAAATTCCTGACACCTCTTCCCTTGGCCAGAGGGTCCACAGCACTTTGTACCTGTGGACGCTGACACCCTCTGCTCTGTGAGGCCTTTTCTTCCTGTTCCCAAGGAGCCAGGAGGACAGGGAACCACCTGCATCCATCCCTCCATCCAGGCCCCTGTTGAAAGACTCCGGCACCCAGAAGACCCGCACTCGGTGACACACACCTGCCCCCAAAAACCGCATAGCGGGTGCTTGCTCAAGGAGACCGCCTCCCGGTGCTGGCCCTGCCACCTTGTACTTTGTTCTGTGCTTCAGCTCCCTCAGGTGAAAACTGAAAACCATCATTCCTGTCTCCAGAATTGTTTTACACATTAGACATAAGGGTCGTTGATTATCTTTTTGTTGTAGGTTGCTAACATAGAGAACATTTGGGAGGCTGTTCCTTACGGCCTCCTACTCCCTTTACAGTAAAATTCCAAATCCTGCCTAGCCCAGGAGGCTCTGCACATCCTGAGCTTGGTTCATTCTTTAGCTGTCTCTGCACCCTACCCAGCACACTCACCTCATTCCCACCGCTGAGCCTTCAGACATGCTGCTCCCAAGGTCTGGTATTCTCCCACTCCTCTTCATCCCCAAGAATTAGTTGCAAAGGCTCATTCACGGAGAGGCGCATCCCAGACTTCCCTGCCTCTAGCACAGCTCTGCTAATTGTCTTACCCAGGGTGTTGTTTTCACCTATAGGACTTACCTGCTTATGCAATTTGTTCTTGTGTTTCCCACCCTCCCTCCTTCAAGAGCCTGCAAACTTCATTTTGCCAGGGCCAGGCCTGTTCCATTCACTGCAATGCCCCACAGCTTAGGAGACTCCTGGCACCAGCACCATCCCCTGATAATATCTGTTGAGTCTGTGTGCTGGAGAGCTGAAGCTGCAGTGAGCCAGGAGGAACCAGGAGCTACTTCCCAACAGCCTTCATTCAACGCCAGGCTGGGGAGCTGACAGAGCCCTTCCCACTGGTGGAAAAGCCAGAAAAGCAATTGCGGTGTGCTAGGGTCAGAAGCGTTAAGGCATTCATAACCCACTCACTGGAGAATGTGATTTTCTGGGCCCCGAGTTCCACTGGCTCAGGGCTCTTGAACAACTGCCAAAGCTCCAGAAGAGGCAAAAGCTACTGGGGTGTAATGAAGAGGGGTGATGAGTAAGGAACTGTTTTTACAAGGGAGTGAGTGTACGTGGAACAGGCCACTGCGCTTCTGATGGGATGTTGTTCACCTGCTCTGGTGTCCACCTGCTCTCGTGTCCACCTGAGCCCCTTCCTGGGAATCGCCAAGCCCAGTTTCTGTCTTCCCAAATACCACCAGCACACCTGTCTGGCATATTTTATTACACCAGGCTAACAGTGCACTCAGAGGACATTTATCTCAAAATAAACATCATAATCCACTTTAACAATGTTAGTCAATACCAGTATCAGGGTTCCCCCACCCAGGAGATAGTAGATTATCGAGCATAAGCAATTGCTGAGGTTAAAAGTTGCAAATCTGAGATGAATTCATAAGCAGGAAGTACTTCAGAAGCTGAGGCCCCATGTCCAGAAATACAGCTCTATAAACACATCTGCCTGTCAATGCCAGGAAGTGAGCATGAGAAGGTGAGGGAGGTGAGCATGGAGGGTGGGGTAACACTGAGCACAAGTGCCATGGTTAGCCACTGGGACCCTGCTTCAACACCTGGTGCAACACTTCCTGTCTGTTGGCTTGGAGCTAGTTACTTAATCTCACTGAGCCTCAGTGGATTCATCCATAAAATGGGGGAAATGGTAACTGCATGGGATTGTTGAGATGATGGAGTGAACTGAAAAGAAAAAGAAAGAAAAGCCCAAAACTTAAGAGCCTTCGGAGCAGTGTTGCAAACAGCCATGTAAGGGTTTGCCATTGTTACTTAGGGTCTACCTAATCAGACGCGTCGTCATTGACTTTCATTTAAAACTCCAAACCAATCCTTCCAGATAGGTAGCGTTATCCCCATTTTACAGTTATGAACCGGATGCTTATCAGAGTTAAGTACCTTATTCAAAGCCACACAACCAGGAGACAGCAAGGCCAGTAAACATCATAATCGGTCTTACCATGATGACTACCGTTTACTGAAAGCCAAGTGGTGCGCCGCGCGCTTTACATCGATTATTTCATCAGATACTCAGAACCGCTCCAAGGAAAGAATTATTGTACCTGTTTTACAAAGGAGGCACAGGGCTGGAGGGTTAAATATGTGGGCTGAGGTCCAACAGTAGGTTAGGGAATAAAGCAGTTCTGACACCAAAACCCACAGTTTCTCCCATTAACGGCCTGCCTGTCTGGTATTCACTACAGACCTTTTATCTCCACTTGAAATCATCAATGTGTCTGAATTCATATTAAATGTAAAATAATGTCCTTGTTGAATGGAGTCCAGATGTGGCCTTCTCCATGAAGGAACCCATCCGTTGTCCTGAACTGTAAGGAGTTACGAAATCCCCCAGTAAAAGCCTAGTTTCCCATCCAGTTCCTTCTAGCAGGTTTGGTTTGAGGGTTAGAAACAACAGTGGGGAAAGGGACTGAAAAAACCACAGGAAGTTCTTAGTCATCAGACTTTTCTGGGAATTAGAACAACACAGGTTTTCTCATGGAAACCAGCACCTGTTCACGGATCTTCTACCATGGAAGGGTTTTCCATAGCAATCCGTGACTGTCCCACCCAGGTATTTTCAGAGTCCTACGTGGCTCTGAAAATATCTACTTGTCACCACACCTTCCTGCCCAACCTGCGTGGTGGTGATGAGACAGAAGGCGAGGGACCACAGCATCGTGAAGCAAAGACACCCAAGGGGGACTTCGTGTTTTATTAAAATATTAACCGACCCAAACCTGGTGCTCATTTGGTGCTCACTGCGCAGTTACCTGGACCTTCATGTGGACCTATTAAGTACCCTTTAAACTACAGTTTTCTATAACGTACAGGGCCATGACTATTCAGCAAAACAAATTCCAGATCGGCATTTTACTAGGGGTACCCGATTGATTTTAATGAGGTGCACCACAAAATCGCCTTGTTAGGGCACTCTGCCCTGTCAGAGAACCAGGAAACACTCAGAGTGGTTCCAGAGGCTCGAAGGATGGCGAAGGGGAGGGGTGGTGGCAAGTTGGCCCTGGCTGAGTCTGCCTCGTAATCTCTGCCCACAGTTTGGTCTGTGGCAGCCCCGGATAAGACACAAGAACGAGAACTCAGGCCAGGAAGTCTCCCTGTGGCAAACTTCCTAGCTCTGGGTAAAAGCCATCAGTTCATTGAAAAGCCAGTGACTACTCACTTCTCAGTGCAAGGGTCAAGACTGGAGAAACCGCTTGCCCTCCGTGAGCATTTGATGGGCCAAAGAGTTTTCCTCAAAACAAGGTCAGACTCTGTGAATGGATGAAAGGAGGCTGTTGGTGTGAGAGGCAACTGACTTCGTCCGGGAGATAAAGGAAAACAGGACTTCCAGAGACTTGCAAAATACCTCTCTCTTCTGCTTGAGGAAGATTCAGCACAGGTACAAATTGTAGCTTTTCTAATTTTGTCTTGCCTAAAATCCCTCCCCCCAAGGAGACTCGTAAAAAAACTGGTAACTTAAACCTCAAAGGTTTATGTCTTGGATTTTGAAGAAATATTGAACTCTTTTCTTTGGATTAAAAAACAAGACATGAATTGGATATTCTCTTAATTAAATATCAGCAATTGCACAGACACTGTGAGAACACTTGACCTTACGCCTATATTATGTTACTGTTTATATTTCTAATGGCTTAACGGTGCCATTGTTACTACCAAACTGATGGACAATGACACACCGGGTGGAGACCAGGGTGTAATACTCTGCTGGCATTGACAATGGTAGGATGTCGGTCCCCTCCCTCTCCAGATTCCTGACTGTTCTAGATCATCCAAGAAGAATGCACTGTCCCTAGGCCAAGAGTCAGGGGGAAAACACCGACAGCCGGGGTGTGGCCTAAGGCTGCTACCAGCGGGAGAGTCACATGTGTGTCTGCATCCAGTCTGAGACCCCATAGACAGCCCAGCTTTCTCAAGAGCTCGTTCTATTGGGGCGGAGGGCGGCTTAATATTAAGGGCCAGTTTCATTTATCAAGAAATATGTTCCTATCACGTGGAGTAACACTGTATTCCAGACTCAATAATAAGTCCTCTTGGTGGGGAGTAGCCTGAGACTCCAGACCTCAAAGCACCCAGAGCCTGGAGCTACACAGCCCCTCCCCCGAGCAGGGCAGGAGGAGAGCAGGGCAATAGCGTTGTGAGGGAGACAATTTTCAGACACTTTCCCTCATCACGGCTGTACTGAATAAACAATTGCCAAACAGAAATCACCACTGCTGTGCCAGAAAACTACCTATGACTGTACCTGCCACGTGCCTCCCACCCAGGCATCTGACCCACATCACCTCATTTAACTACCTGAGCCCCAGGACAGTTACCCAGATGTCAGTCCCCATTGCACAGGTGAGAAAATGGGTTCAGAGAGGTTTCACAATTCGCCCAGGGTCACAGGTCACAAGTGACAGAATCTGATTTCGGGTCCAAGTTTGATGAACTCCAAAGCTTGACCTTATTTCTCCAGTCTACAAAAATAAAAATGACTTCTCAGACCCTCTGAAATCCAGGTTTCTCCTCTCTCTCCATGCTGCTTGTTTTAAACCCACCTTCCTTATCTGTCCTGCATACTTGGTGGAAGCCTGTCTCCAGCTATCTGTCCCCAGCATCTACCCCAGGGCGAGGGGGGTCGCCCTGGGCACTCCTAAAATCCGTGGTAGAGGTTATGGTTCTCTGCTCATAGTGAACCTTAGATTTACTTTCAGAAGGAGCGACAAGCTGGACAAACGCCGTGGCAAGCACACGGGGCTTCATCCTTAAGGCAGAAAACCCAGAAGTTGCCAAGGCCACGGGATTAAGGGTTGCTCCCAGCTTAGTGTGGAACGCCAACAATGGAGGCACTTTCCAGAACGCAGAGCGAGAGGGCATCCCTTCTGCTTCGCACTACGTCCAAAGGACCGAATGGCCGAGCCTCTCTTGAACACCCCACTCAGACCACGCTGCCGTGGAACTGTCTCCCCTTCTTTTCCGTGCAGGAGGTCGGGGAGAAGTCCACTACTCTGGCTGCACACTGGCCTCAACCCGGACGTTTCAAGGATCCAGAGGCTGGGTCCCACCCCCAGGGGATCAGAAGGATTCTTCTGCGGTGCGTCCCGGGCATCTGGATTTTAAAAGCGCCCCGGGTGACTCGAAGGTGCAGGCAGGATTGAGAAGCCCTGACCAGACCCACGATTCCGCTGCCACTGAAGTTCCTGCCTCTGAACTTTGGCCGCACTCCGCAAACCCCCGGGTTTCTGCCACCCATCCCGCCCGGAGCTCTCTCAGAGCGGCCCCGCAGCCCGCACGCACGGGGGTCCGCCTCCTGCTCGCCCTGCTCGCCCCGCTCGCCACACTCCGGAGTCCGGGGCACGTCTGCCCCGCGCGAACACTGTCCCCGGCGCTGGGACTTACTTGGCCTCCAGGTTCGCAGAGCCAGGAGCGCGCAGGCCGGGACACCGAGGCCAAGGGCCAAGCCCGCGGCGCCCGCAGCGGAGCGGGGAACAGGGCGAGAGCCGCCGCCTGGCCAGCCCAGAACAGGAAGTGGCGGGACGACAGCAGCGGCTGCGCCCCTCTCTCTGGCTGCCACGGGAGGCTTGGGCTGTGCCCGGTGGCCGAGGCGAGGCGGGGCGGCCGGTCCCCCGCCGTGGGAGGGAGGGCCGGTAGTGCGGAGCGCAGAAGTTGGCCTCGGGCGTTCCCTGCTGAGCATTGGCGGTCAAGCCACCGAGCAGGGGCGAGTGGGCAGGCCTGAGGTTTCACCCAGGGGTGACACTTGGGAACTTGTTGCTCCAGCTGAGCCAAGGCCGACCGCCGCGAGCCCAGGCCTGTCCCCCTAAAAGTGCCAACCCAGCAGCTGCAACTGGAGGCAACGCCTGGGTATGACAATGAAACTTTTTTTTATTAATTGAATTTAGTAGGGGTGACATTGGTTAATAAAACCATACAGGTTTGCTCACCACCCAAAGTCTAGTCTCTTTCCTCCATTTATCCCCTCTTTGCCCTCGACCACCTCCTCCCCGCGCCCCGCCCCCTACAAGACAGTGAAACTCTTGTTAAAGTGTGACTGGTGCTCAGATGAATTACTAGTTCAGAGTAATCAAACCTTTTGCAACAGAGCATGTATTTCGAGTTACACTTTGAAATCTGTTTTCTTCCTGGCTTTAAATCTGTCCCTGGCAGTTGTACCTTTTATGTTCTGTGCATTATGCTGTCACTCTCGTAAAGGAATTTTTAACATCAATAAATTTCCCCAATAAAATATGCTTTAAACGTTTGAAATGGGGAAGGTCTGCATTAGGCATAGAGATGCTGTACAAAATTGTCAGTTATTTACACTAAAACACATCCAATCATGAGACCACATGTGCTCATGAACATTGAAATTTCCATCAAAGGCTGCCTTCTGGGAAACGGATCTTCATAACTAGAAAGTGAAACTTTGCAAATGCAAAATTGATGGGCTTACCTTGCGCAAGCTTCCAAGCCCCAAAATGAAGATGCTGAAGATACTGCTTCTTCCAGGGTACCCTTCTGTGAACTTCTAGGATTCTGAATTTTACTTTCCAGGTCTTTTTAACTCTTTCATGTTTTCCGTATCCTGTTTGTCTGGGTGCATTCGAACTTCTTTAATTTTTTCTGTTTATTAATTACTTTGGAGATATCTGAACCTGCCTAGAAAGAAAGACTAGTCTTCCCCCTCCTCCATGAGGCCCACCTCCTATGCCTGGAACCTGTGACTGGCAAAGGACAATTAAGGTAGCAGACAGGATGCAAGGTGCTAATCAGCTGACTTTGAGACAGGAAGATGATCATGGGTTATTTGTATGTGGGTCCAATGTAATCACAAGCGTCCTTATAGGAGGAAGAGGGAGACAGGTGATCAGAGACGGCAGTCCGAGAAGGACTTGGCCAGATGTTGCTGGCTTTGGTGATGGAGGAGTGGGGGCTATGGGCCAAAGAATGTGTGTGGCTTCTAGAAGCCGGAGGAGTAGAGGCAACAGATTCTCCCACAGAGCCTCCAGGAGTGTTATCTGGCTGATGCTATGACTTGAGCCCCAGTGAGACCCATTGAGACTTTGGACCTCCAGACCAGTAAGATAATAAATTTGTTTTGTTTTAATCATTCAGTTTGTGGTAATTTGTTGCAGTAGCAATAGGAAACCAATACACCATCCATTTAAGTTCTTATTTATTTATTTATTTATTTTTGCTTCTACTTTTTAAAAATATATTTTATTGATTATGCTATTACAGTTGTCCCACTTTCCCCCCTTTATTTCCCTCTGCCCTGCGTACCCCCTTCCACCCATATTCCCCCCCCC